>BQNB010045981.1:0-43977 GCA_026074375.1 Tanacetum coccineum | reverse complement strand
TAGTTTTAATTAGTAAACTTTGTTATAAATTTTTGTTTGACCATTATTCAAAAAGGTGTAAATTAGTGGGAACAACCTGATCCCATGCATCTTTTGATGCCAACCGGACCCTTCCCCAAAGAACCGGCCAGGCAATGAGCTCCTATCTCAGTGACCTAATTACCCAAGAGTTGGGTTCGAACCCAGGTCATTTTCCAAAAGGCCCTCTATGACCGGTCAACTGAGTATTTGCGAAGGGGGAATGGTACCATCTGAGCCAAAGGCCAGATGATTGTTCGACCATTATTAGTTTATGTTTATGTGTAACAAATTTTAAAATTTGTTCCCATTTTATTAGTTAGTTGTTTTTATCTTTTTATTCTCTATTACTAGCACGTTTTTATCAACTTGTCAAGTCTTTAATCTTTGAAAAGTCATTAGTTTCATTTTGTTGGTTCATAAAGTTCCTAAATTGCTTCTTTTTCTAAATAAATGAACGTCTTAACTAATTAGGTATAATATACCAATAAGGTATGAAACTCATAAGAAGAATTGAACCCAACCTATTATCATGTTTCCCAAGTCATATATTCGTGCACCAATTAGTATATGGCTATATGCATATACACGTACAAAGATATGGCTATACGACAAACTCCCAGTTAATAAGTATTGAATCAAAGACGGATAAAAGATACGCAGAGGAGGATTCTCGGCTACTCCTACCTCATTTACGAAGAAACAGTGCATAACATGTTGCTGAATCAATGATGAGTCAAACTCAGGATGTGTTGACTTTGTTTGTTCCATCAAAGAAACAATATAATCATGCCAATATACTTCATTTGAGATGCTCATCTCATTCCATATACATGTGTAGAGAGATCTTGGATGTTTTTAGATATACCGGCAGATTTATATTACATTAACTGTTAACACGCAAGCCAAATATACAAGTAAAGAAATTACACACACTAACAAAACTAAAATAGTAACACCTGGGAAAGATCTCTTAGATATTCTACAAACACCAACGAGTGTTAAAGTGTCAGCAAGAGTGATTTTATTCTTTCTTCAAGCCAATAAACTTCACATTGTTAATCTATTTAACAACAAACAAAATCGGAGTGCAAAGTTATAAGTATACCCATGTTAGCTTAATAGAGAGAGAAAGGGAAAGATGTGTGTGTTTTCTAGAGAGAGAAACACAGACACTTATGATATACAATGAATCGTTACCCCTCCTTACAAGTAAGGAGGGGATATATATAGCCTATGGCATGCCTCACTATCTTATAATGACATTTCTAGTCCTTGGGTATCCGGCTAATAATAAACTAATGTAATTCCATATAAGTCGACATATTTTAAGGCTAACAAATCGTACCCAAACCAACCATACCGAAATCCGGCTCCGGCAGCAAAACAATACGCGTTCACGGTTACGGGTCACAGCTAAACGCGTTTCAAGATTACTCGTCCTAACATTCCTCGTTCCATTTAGCCACCAAGACTATGTCTCACAAACCCAAGTGGGTGGTTCGTCATCACAACGACGTATGACTCCAACCATGTCTCCGATTAATGCATTTCCGGTTGAAGATTTGCACACGCCTGAATTTTCAAAGTCTTTACAAGAAAACACTAGTTATTGGCAAGAACCCAATCCTCACGAATATCCGGTTGAACAAGTCATGACCTCACCACCGAAGACGAAAAAGCTAACCCGTAACTGCCAAAAGAGGACGATTCCAAGCGATGATGCACCCCGTGTAAGGACAACAAAGAAAGAAATTGTATTGGCTCAAGGTTGGCTTGCCATTTCTAAAAGCAGCAAGCATGGTAACACGAGGAAGGAACATGGCTTTTGGTGTGAGGTTTTGTAGTACATAGAGAGAAAAACAAAATAGTACGGTCATCAAAAGTAAGATATCGTGATTGGAAAATGGAAGATAGTGCGCTCGTCCGTGATTCAATTTTGTAGAGTTTACGCTAACGTCATGCTTATGGCGCAGGAGAGTGGAGCCAGAGAGGAAGATTACATATAAAGGGCAATGATTCACTATCAAATTGAAACTGGACTCCCCTTTAAACTTCGTGTCATTGTTGGGAGGTTTTAAAAGATAGTCTGAAATGCCAAGAAATAGCACTTCCAAAATTTGCCACAGAGTCTGAGGGAGGTAGCAAGAGACACAAGTCATCTAGTTCTAGTTTATTCAACACAGAGTCTAGGGAAGCTAGTATTAATATTAATACTAATGTTGGCGATAACGATAAAGATGAGGTGTAGGAAATTCAACAACCAAGGGGAGGGATAAAGCTATAGTTGTGATGTGGGGTCTCGTAAGACTTCAGCACGGAGTTTTACAACTCCCTAGGTAGTGCACCTATCATTGTAGTGTAGTATAGGCAAGACTCGGGGGTTGTTATCATTCTATAGGGGAATATGTTTGGAAGGCTTGATCACGGTCTAACAGAATTCTAAGGTTTGAGAGAAGATTATTTTTGTGTTTTTGTATTTTTGAAAGCAGGTAAATCTATGGTTTGAGAGGTTGGTTTGTTTAACTAATAATTAAACTAATATCTATTCTACTGTTGATAACTTTATGATAATTAAATGTATTTACTTAATCATTCATTACTTATCAGATTGCTTCTCCTAATCTTGTTGCCTTGTCACATTTGTGATGATCTGAGTAAGTATTTCCTAGGTCATGAACGGATTACACGAACTCGTCGTCTATTTAATATTCTGTTAAGGCAAAACACAAGTATGGTAGTATGAAGACTATTACAAGACCCCTAAGAGTATATTAAATGCGTGTGAAATATCTTAAGAGGGATCAACCATATAAGGGGGTAAGGTAGTACGAAGACTGTTACCCGATGGTATCCTTTCTATGGACTAGCGTTTCCCTAGACGTGTCTATAACGATGCAGACAAAAGTTGGTTTTCTAAAGCCTAACATGCACATTCATCAATAAGAAGCAATAGTAAAAGGATCTATGATCCGACTTTTATGCAATCATAAGCAAATACAAAGGAGGGTTTAGCCTAGCATGTTAAAGATAAAGCAAGAACATAGATTAATCACACAACACATAGACATATTGAATGATTAATGAATAACACTCTTACTTGATTAAAACTTGGATAAAAGGTAGTTACAATAGGGCCTGAGGCCCTAAAAACGACCTTTAAAGCTGCTACAAAGACTAGGGTTCGTCTCCCAAAAGTTATACAAAGTTACACACTTAAAACCCTAAAATTAGTTTTGTATATCTAGAGACATCGCTGCGATGACATCGATTTATACTCCTGACGCCATCGCCACGTAGATGTTTCTAGATCCACTTTAAGTAGGCTACGTCATGACGCCATCGCCAAATCTCTGACGCTGTCACTGGATAGATCATGACGGCGTTGCTTTATGCCTGTGATGCCGTCTCCACGCTCTGAGAACAATATTTCTTCATGGAATTGGTGTAGGTCCATGATCTCGTCAGTTTCTTCTCCAGATGAGCCCAAGTTATGTGTATCTCCTCCAAATGCCATCTAAGTGCTAAAAACCTAAAAACAAATGATTAAGCACATAATCTGGGCATATTTGCATGAGTTAGGGGTTTAAATAACCCCAAAATAGTGTATAAAATGACACCTTATCAAATACTCCTACACTTGGGATTTGTTTGTCCTCAAGCAAATGGGCTTTTGTACCTAGACAATAGCAATATGAGGGTCATTTAACCTACTCTTTAAAAGTATTTTACAGCACAACCTTCTAGACCTCGTAATTAAAAGCACGAAAAGTATATACTAGCACCTCACATAAGTGTTTGGGATTCTCTCTTTCTCTCGAGTGTATAATAAGTTATAACATAATAGGGAAACAAACAATCAACACTCATTAGCTGTCATAGCATATAAATTACCATAGGCTTGGTAAAGGATCAAACCTCTACCGCTAGGCGAACGTATTATTCATTACCGTCTAAGAGGTATTTTAAAGGGTTGTGGGGTGTAGGTGTAAGATAACATATATGGAAACGGAAACAGATGGGATACATTTGGGTGGTGCCTTTTGGGTGAATTTGGAGTGGAAGGGTTAGCTAATTATTTATATGAGTACACGTTGGTTTGGTTGCTAAGGCAAGACTCGGATGAAGATATACAAACTCTACACAACTCTACATCAATCTCTTTTTTTTTATTTTCTGTTTTTCTCTTTTGTTTTCGAATAACATAATACATCATAACTTGGGGTTTATAACACGTACCCCTACACTTGAGCTTTTACATGCTTGATTATTTACAATCTAACTAATGACCCGATTTGAGTTGGATCAAAATAACATGGAGATCATTTGACAAACATATAGGGGTATTGTCTTAACTTTTCTTCCCCATTCTTCCGCGAAATAAATACTACTATGAATCCTAATCATCCCAAAACTGTATTTACAAGGACAAGGACTTAGCAACCGTGTACTCAATAATTAACTTGGGTTAAACACAATAATATACTTAAAGTAAGTACATACAAGGTAGGCTAAGGTGATTTGGGTGTAACGATTGGTTTAAGGGTGACAATGCCCTTCATTAATAATCTGGATTGACCAGAAAATTACGTGAACCATGAAAAGAAGGATAGGCTCGAAGGGTGGTACTAGGGGTATCTTGCGCTAAAAATGAGTGCATGGCAAGGGTGTGGGATAGTTACATGATCGGTGTGACCATCATAACAATTACAGGTTTAAAACATGGGTTAATCCTAGTGCCTCTTATCTAGCAAATCCTAATACTTACCTGCGGTCTTGGGATGCATCACAAAAACAAGTTTTAGAATTTAATATACTATCGGGACACTCATATAATTTAAAACTGATCCCAAAGCTCGAAAAAAGGCGACAAAACCACATATACACATCCGTAACGACAAAATAGACACACATGATTTCTCACTCCTTAACTTGAGTGGTCTAAAGGTATAAATTATCTTGGGTATCAAAAATGGATACTCGAATTTCTATAGATCTAAAGGCGAACCTCACATGTTTAGGGTGGAATTCTGAGAGTTTTTGTGCTAGTAATATAAATTTCTATCCATGAGATGCTATTAATACTCGGTTTTCATTGGTATGTGTAACAAAAAATTTTAAACTTTGGTTAAAATTACCTTTTTATGCTATTTTTTGATATATTACCCATCATTTTAAGGACAAAGCAAATGGCAAATGAAAGAATAGTTTCTACTGCTTATTTCCCCCCTACACTTAAGTTGAACACTATCCCCAATGTTATATAGAAGTACCCGTAAAAACGAATAAAGGGAAAAGAAAACAAGTAAAAGAAACTAGTACTTCCCTGGTTTGCTCAATAATGGAGAAGAAACATGTGATAACTGGCTAAATCGTCCTCCAAGAGTTGTCTAATGAAAACATCCTAAGATTTTTCAAGCTTCTTCTTGTCAAATATAACATGTAAATCAAAGACAAAGACAACCACACCAAGCGTAAAATCCACAGGTGAATGTTAAATACAACAAGAGATTAGGGTTTGACTCTTTGAAAACAGTAAAGATAGGATGAGAGTAATGATATAATTATAGGTTTATGCAGGTTTGCAAAAGAATTACAAATTTTAAATATTGCACATTTTATTTATGAGAAATACTTCGAAAAATTTGAATTTTTACATAGCTGGAGACGCGACGCCGTCGGGTGTTAATCCTGACGCCGTCTCTAGCGTCTGTGAAAATTTATTCTTCATTTTTTATGAGAAATTTCCTACACGCAATTTTATTAGTCAATTCTAAAGAAAGCACTGCATAAAAACCTGGAATTAATCATCAAAATCTTATGACTCGAAACTGACGCGAATTAATCAAAACAATTTATTTTAAATGTTTGAATTGGTTCTTATAAATCGGATATTTCCCCTATACTTATTTGTTGCAAAATACCTTTGATTGCAAAAAAGATGAAGTTACAAACAAACAAAGCATGATTACAAAATTCATTCAAACATAATAAAACAAACAATAAAGAATTAAAACACAAGACACTTATAATTGCGGGAAAAGTAAATATTAGGTTGCCTCCCAAGTAGCGCTTTTATTTATTTATGAGTCTTGTAGCTAGACTCGAAGTCACACGTTCTTACGTGACTTCTCCTTCATCATCCATTCCACCTTCTACTTTAACAAGAGCTGGGTGGTTACTTTTAAATTTTTTGCTCCTCCATTGGTCGAACTTCATTTCCTTTTCTAGGTGAAGTTTTATCCTTTTTTCCCATTCCAGGACTAGCCTATTTACAATCATAGTGGGGGCTTTAGGCTCTATGTCATTCTTAACTACTCTCTCAATGTTACAAAGGGACTCAGGTATCCTATGGAAACTTATCTTACTCTTTCCAGACCTTAGAGTTATGGTGCCCTTGTCAAACTTAATTACGGCTTTGACCATTGTTAGGAATGGTGTTTCTAAGATGAAAGGCCTCTTTTTGTCTTCCTTTATGTCCAAAATCACAAAGTCCATGGGTACATACGCTCAGCAACCTCAACTAATACATCCTCAGCTATATCTAATGGGTAGATGTACGAGTGGCTAGCAAGTGAGAGTCTAATGTTAGTCTTAGCAGGCGTTTCGTCAGTTAGTTTCATGTAGGTAGAGAGGGGCATGACGTTCACGTTGGATCCTTTGTTAACTAGGGCGTTCATGTGTTTTTGGCCTCCTATGTTACAGGGTATTTCAAAGTTTCCTCTAATATCCTCCTTCTTTGTTATCTTTTTCTTGAGGATTGCTTCATAAACAGGCCCCCTAGGTGACAGATTATAGCTCTTTTCTTTTATTTTTCCTAGTCAGACTCCGATCAGGGAGTCATTGAACCTATTATTATCAACAAGCCCCTCGATTAATTTCTCATTGATCCTATGTTTCAGGTAATATTCAACGGGCTGAGAACCAGGTGCCCAGTTGTTTCTTTTTTTCCAGCTTTTCTCTTTGGATTGTTCTCAGCTTCATCCTCCTTCTCGGCTTCCCTGACTGGCATTTTCATTTCTGTCCTCGTAGATTTTTCAATGTCATCGCCGGTCTTTATGTTAGTCTTTTTACTCCTTTCTTGCTCCCCTCTGGTGAGAGAAATGGAATTTACGTTCTTGGTGACGGGGAATTTAGCTTCTTCCCTTATCAATACTTTTTCAGGAGCTTTGCTGGTTGTGAGTTCCTTAAGAAGCCCGAACATTTTAGTTATTCTATCGTTGATCTCCTCGCGTTGCTTGAAAATGGTGTTTTCAAATCTCTCTATTCTTTTAGTGTGTGCTGCCATGTAGTTCCGTACTCGAGCATCAAAAGTGGTTCCTAATGCTTGTGGCTGAGGGTTTGGGTCGGTATGTTCATGAAAAGTGAAAGGGTTCTGCTTTGGTGGTTCATTTTGGTTTTGCGGATGAGGGTTTGAATAGATTGCCTCGGAATAATCTTGAGGGATGTGTGTTGAACTCGGTCTGGGTGTCGATCGTGATCCCTTTAGTAAGAAGTTAATCTGGACTTCGAGCTCAACAAGTCTTCGGTCATGTGTTTTTGAGGTACTTTGAGGTGTAGAAATAGCCTTGACCGGTTTGACGAATTCTTTTGTGTCATTCCAACCCTCATGGTCGTAGAGGGCGAGGTTCTCAATGATTTACCAAGATTCTTCAGCATTCTTATCGTGGAGTTTGCCGTCGCCGGCGCAGTCAATCTCGCACTAAAGATGAAAGGATACATGATCATAAAAAATTTGAATTTAAAGCCAACGATCGATGCCATGATGAGGGACTTTTTGTAGTAAGTCCTTGAAACGAGTCCATGCATCTGACAGAGATTTTTCATGATGTTGTTGGAACATCATGATATCAATGCGAAGTTTTACGGTCCTTCCTAGTGGAAAGAATTGAGCAAGGAAACAGGTAGGAAGATCCTTCTATGTGGTGATGGATCTTGCTGGAAGAAGTTCAAGCTAATTTATAGCCTGATCACGAAGGGAAAATTGAAATAAACGCAGGCGCGTCCTTTCCCTATTTGCACCGTCAAGGTCAAGTGAGTCTACAAGTTTTAAGAAATCCTTGAGGTGTTGGTCCGTGGAATAAGCATCCATTTTGCACCAACTGGATGGTGTCAGATCGAAGAGGTACCACGTTGTTCCCTACGGGGAGCTCAATGGTATTCATGTAGCCCTCGTGGCTAGGTTTGGAGTAATCTCTAAGAGTAAGGATAGGATTATCGTCTCCCATGGAGGTTGACGAGAATGGGTTACAAAAAAAATAACATAAAGAAAAGATAGATTACGAGAAAGCTAATGTAGGGAATTAAAATCTCACTTGAAAGGATTCAAGCGAGTAGAACTATGTTAAACTATGATTGAAACCTAACTATTCCCCATGCAGCGGCACCAAAAACTAGATGTGGGATCTCGTAAGACTTAAACATGAAGTTTTACAACTCCATAGGCATTGCATCTAATCATTGCAGTGTAGTATAGGCAAGATGCGGGGGTTGTAATCGTTCTCTAGGGGAACAGGTTGGGAAGACTTGATCACGGTCTAACAGAATTCTAAGTGTTGAGAGAATATTATTTTTATGTTTTTGTATTTTATGAAAGCAAGTAAATCTATGGTTTGAGAGGTTGGTTTGTTTAAGTAATAATTAAAGTAATATCTAATCTACTTAATCATGCATTATTTATCAGATTGCTTCTCCTAATCATGTTACCTTGGCACACTTGTGATGATCTATGTAAGTATTTCCTAGGTCATAAACGGATTACACGAACCCGCCGTCTATTTAATATTTTGCTAAGGCAACGCACAAGTAAGGTAGTATAAAGACTATTACAAAGCCCCTAAGAGTATATTAAATTCGTGTGAAATATTTTAAGAGGGATCAACCATATAAGGGGGTAAGGTAGTATGAAGACTGTTATCGGATGATATCCTGTCTACGCACTCGCGTTTCCCTAGACGTGTCTACAGCGATACAGACAAAAGCTAGTTTTCTAAAGCCTAATGCGCACATTCATCAACAAGAAGCAACAGTAAAAGGATCTATGATCCGACTTTCATGCAATCATAAGCAAATACAAAGGAGGGTTTAGCCTAGGATATTAAAGATAAAGCAAGAACATAGATTAATCACACAACACATAGACATATTGAATGATTAATGAATAACACTCTTACTTGATTAAAACATTGATAGAAGGTGGTTACAATAGGGTTTGAGGCCCTAAAAATGACCTTTAAAGCTGCTACAAAGACTAGGGTTCGTCTCCTAAAAGTTATACAAAGTTACACACTTAAAACCCTAAAATCGGTTTTGCATATATAGAGATATCGCTGCGACGGTGTCGCTTTATACTCCTGACGCCGTTGCCACGTAGATGGTTCTAGATCCACTTTAAGTTGGCTACGTCATGACGTCGTCACCAAATCTCTGACGCCGTCACTGGATAGATCACGATGGCGTCGCTTTATGCCTGCGACGCCGTCACCACGCTTTGAGAACAATATTTCTTCATGGATTTGGTGTAGGTCCGTAATCTCGTCGGTTTCTTCTCCAAATGAGCCCAAGTCATGTGTATTTCCTCTAAATGTCATCCAAGTGATAAAAACCTAAAAACAAACGATTAAGCACGTAATATGGGAATATTTGCATGATTTATGGGGTTAAATGACCCCAAAATAGTGTATAAAATGACACCTCATCAAGTTGCTCGGAAAAATAAAGGGTCGAAAGCGTCGGGATCGTCAACTATAAATGAAGATGCATTGGCTAGGTTGGTGGTAACCGAGATGACATCGCAAGAGAAAAAAGAACGCTTAGCATTTATAGATATCAAAAGGAGGGAGGTGGAATGTCGTGAACGAGAAGTTCAGCTCAAGAGTATCGAGCATAACAAGAAGACATAAGGTTCTATCTCCAGCCATACGATCACTTGACCGGGGACCGGATGGCAATGGATGAAGTAAGGGCAAATATCAAGGTGATGTATAATTTGCAATATTAGTTTACGTTTTTATTTATCAATGTATCGTTTAAGTTTTTATTTATCTATGTATCGTTTAAGTTTTTAATCTATGAATAAAATTTTTTTAATTTAGTTTACGTTTTTATTAATTTCGTACGTTTACGTTTACGTTAATATTTACATTTTTAGTTTATGAATAAAAGTATATAAATAAAAAATGGTGACTAAAGGTGAGTTTTTGTTGAAATGTGAGTTGCTATTACGTTTTAAAGGTGAGTTTTAAAGTTGGAGAGAGGAACTTGCTCAGATGAGTTTGCTTATACCATACCATATAGCCTTAGAGTTTCACGTTTAAAAGTTTATGTGTTCTAAACCCGTACCACGCCAAATCACAAATACTATAAAGTACAAAGTTCCATATTCAATGTTTACAGCTGCCTTTTTTGAAGTCCACAAAAGTGTTACCAAAAAGAAAAAAAACGAGTACTACACATTCAAAAAAGGTGATATTCTCGTATGGAGACTATTATTGGTACCCCTGGCCCTCAAAATAAGTACATGTTTTGTACTTTCGAAGACCACACAATGTTTTATCAGTTTCTCATAACTTGATAGAATCACAGAAAAGTGAAATGCTTGGTTGGTTTTGAATAGACAAAATTGAGTTTATACAAGGGCCAATACTATATATTTTAGAAATAGGAGACAAAAGAGAAACAATAAGTCGGTTTGGTGGGTATAACAATCATTCGTTCAAGCCGCAAGAAAGATCTATCAACAAACCGGTAAACTTTTTTATTCTTTTTATTGATTAAAGATTTATTGGTTGATTGAAGATATAAATAATATAATTGATGTTTGTAGATGAAGGATTTTATTTTCTATGTTTGATGAAAATTAAACTAATTAGATAAATAACATAATATGTTTAAACCGGCTTTTGATAAATAACTACCGTGTTACAGTATTATTTTGGTCACAGTTCTTACATTTCTATTTGTTACCAGACAAATGTCTACCTCAACAACGGGAGGGTTCACTCTTTCAAAAAACCATGTAATTCTATCATTATTAATTTACACATTATCATTTCTTTTAATTGTGTTTTTATAAGTTTTCACTGGTTTTCATTTTTTTTTAAATATAGAAGCGTGGTAGATTGATGCCAAGTCTAGACATCGAAGATCTATTTGATGAAGTAGTGGCAGATCTATTCTCCCTTGGAAGGGGAAGCTCGTAAAAAATATGGTGACTTCGCATTGTATGTAATTTACCTTTCTTTGGTATGTTATTTGAGTTTTTTTTTTCTGAATCATTTGAGAAACTCACTTTTGGTACTTATACAGTTTTGGTGTCCAAGACATATGCGACCAATTACGAGAAAAGGACCCACATCTTTTTTATCACACACAACCCATACATATTGCAAAGGTGAAAAATCCTTTTCTCTTACTATCATGGCTTTTGAATATGCTGATTTTTTTTAGTGTAATCTATATCTATATACTATTATATATTTATGTTTCATATGATATTTTATTATTGTAGAAAGTCAAGAGGGTTTTTGAATCTAGGAAATTTCCTATGATAAAAAGACTCGTCCTACGTAATGCAGGCATTCTAACTTTTAGCTTAGAGGGGTGCTGGATGGCTCAGGTATTTCTTTTTTCCCTTTTTTTCAAACTCTTTTAAAACACACTTTAAAATTCTCATCTATATTATCTTGTCTACACCTTTTTCTCTGCAGAGAATCAACGCAATGCTTATGTATGGCATTGATACATGGGCACCAACAATATATGATGAGGCAGGAAAAGCCGTATTCGTCTTCCCCGCAAACCCGCGTATTAATGCTGATATTGTTCGGGCGATTTATATGAAGGATGCACTTGTGAATTTGTGTTTGTATTTGGGAGCACACGTGGGGAGCAGATTTTGTAATGATGTGGTATATGTGCTTTTGAATGTTTAGTAAATTTTTTTTGTTACATATACATATATATACATGTGTGTTTGTGTGTGTATATATATACATACAATGTATACTTGGATTACATGTATATAAATTTGGCATATTTTGCAGGCTCGGCGTAAGGCACAAGAACATTTTACAGAAAAAGAATGGAAGATTGAAAGCAAAATGCACCGAACTTCTCTCAATGGACCATCAGACGAAGTCTATACCGATCTCGCAACTTTATGGTATCAATATTTTTCCGAACTGGTTTTAGCTCAACATATCTTCTTTAATGTCTTTGCATGTGTATGCCTCTTTGTCAAGAGTGATGCATTTCACTAATGGTGCACGTAGGTATAGAGCTAACATTCAAAAAGCAGACGTGTTGGTGTATTTGACCCCACATCGACTAAGAGGGTACATTGAACAATGTCATATTGTACGTAACTTCTACACAACAATAACATGTTGAAATTGAACAATGTCATATTGTACGTAACTTCTATTGTCTTTTTTCTAGGCTGCTGCAAAAGAAGGGTGGGTCCGAGATGATTGGAAAGACCTAGATACACTAATTTGTTGTGAGTTCCGAACATTCAGTTGCGAACAACAAGAGCTGTGTGATTTCTGGGACATATTGGAATCTAAAGACCGAGTGGCCTGGAAAAAACTTCAGAATCTAAGTATGGTTGTTGCTCATTTATACTGTATTTTTATTATGTGAAAAAATTTACCAAAAATATTTCATTGCAAATATAACTTCCTTTAATAAAACAAACTAGCTTTCAACCTGTTTTGCATGTTGCGTTTTACATAAAATTATATCGTTTTCTTAACCACTAAAGATAAAATATTTCCCAAATCTAGATTTCACAAATTTTCTTTTTATCAGGCGATGCTGCCGGGTATAATCCCAGAACATTCCTTGAATGTGCGTTAAAGTAAGTTTTTCTTGCTTTTATCTTAATTTTTACCCTTATTGTACTTGATTAACATCAATAATCCGAGTAGAGTGGCAAATGTTATTTTCTTATTAACTTGATGTAATCAGTTTTTTATTTACAAATTTTTATATAATGAATTCAACAATGTAACATCAGCTATATTCTTTCTTTCATAAAAGAGACACCCTACTCTTAGGTCGAATTTCGTATTTAGTCATATTTATAGTTTTGTGTTTTGTGTTCTTAACAGATTTACATGTTTAAAAAGCCACAGATTGGCTGAGTGCATATTCAAATATCAGGATTTTGTTGATGAAAAGGTATTCTTGTGATGTTCTTCCATTTGATGTTATGCTATTGTACATTCGGTTCAGCTACTCATTGATTTGAAATCTTTAATCATCTCATAAATAGGGAAATATGCTTGCGTCTCTGCTAAAGACAAAAGCTTTAGTGCATTCTCTTATCAAGAATTCTCCTGGTAGAAACTTGAAGTTAAATGTAAGACTTCCTTTTCGCTTAATGTCACAACTTTCTTAGCCGGGGTCCCAATTTTATTATTGCTTGGCCCTAAACAGGTGTTGGCCGGGAAGGAACGTGAGCTGGGATTACATTTTGTCGAGTTTACAGAGGTAAGACGAATATTATAATGAACATTAATACTTCTGTAGACATTTTACAAATGTAGATGAAATAATGAAGTGTAAGTTTGGTTTTATAGATTTTTCTAATTTTGTTAATGAGTTATATTTGTGGTATTAATAAATCTAACTTTTTTTTCCAGGTTGTAAATACTGCTTGTAGAGCTCTTCTGCCGCATGTTCTGTGCGAATACCTGTGCGGTTTATCCAAGTTATTTACTTGTTGCTACCACAAGGTATATATATACTTGCATATGCTTTTTCTCATACAGTATTGAATGTAAGTTAAATTTACAGACAGTTCAAATCTTTTTAAAAAAGCAATTGTGGCGTTTTTTGTCCCAGTTTAGCATAATTTTGATAGTTTTGCTAGGTTACTGAGTCTGCTTTCACATCACAGAGCATTTATATGTCGTCTTACCAAATGTTTTTTTTCCTACAATATTGTACTGAGTTGAATTTTTGGTTTCCTTAAACTAAGTTAATTTTCTATACTTTAGTTTTTTATTATCTAGTTTTTTTGGCAGGTTTGGCAGGTTTCGCCTACCGACAACATGTTAGGGCTGTGTGAAGCAACGAAAGTGGTAATGGAAAAATGCTTTCACCTTCTGGGGATCGCTTCGGTAAGCTTTTATCTCGCAGGATTTTTTTTTTAAATTCATTTTTTGGTTCTCTGTTTTTTTACCCTGATCATGTTATGCGGGACTATCTTTTGTTCGTCAAGTTTACTCCTTTTGTAAAAGGGAGTAGTTAAGATTTATTGAAGTTTTTGGGTTTTTGTTCTTCAATTTAAATAGGTTAGATTCTAAATACCATACTATTGAATTGGTTCATGTATTCACTATGAAGAAGTAAAGTATAAACATGATTTTTTTTCAGAAACTATTGGTATAGAAAAACAAAGTGGTCACAATTCCACATTTTATAACCAGTTCTAAACTTTTTTAATATTGTAGTCATTGATCGAGTGGTCAAAGGAATTCAAATTATTTTTGGACCGTAAAGAAGCGAGGGCCACTCAACTTCACATAATTCCTGAAGATGCTAGGTAACTACATGTCAGGTTGAAAATTAGATCCCATATAACTATGCGAGTTCAATTCATTTATCGGATATTAAGTATAAATATATTGTTTTTTGGTAAATTATCGTACCTTTTCATATGCATTTGCTCCCAATAGCCTTCTATCACTAGGTAATATATGCTATCTCCTAGGTATTTATTTCCGATTAAGAGCTTCATTTCTTGATTCCATGCAACAACCATCCTACTATCTTTAACAGCCTCAAGATAAGTAGTAGGGATGTTTTTATTTAAGGTAGTGGTAAAACATAAATATCTAAACTTAGTTAGCATAGTTAATGACTTACATATACAAATTCACATTGTATTAAGAAACTAATCATCTATTTTAAAGACGGGTAAACAAATTTTTACTTGTGTTTGAAGTTGATACTCTTGCATTGCATTGGCAAACTTAGTTTTTATTATATCGTTATATAATAAGGATATAGGGAAATGATGGATTATTGTTCTTGAAATCTGAAATTGGTACAATTTTAGTGATCAGCCTGTTAGAAGATACAATAGATTTCATAACTTTCTGATTTGCATTTTTAACCTGTTTATGTCCTTCATTTAGGCTACTACCCTCAAAAACACTAATTTCTGTTGCATACTTTCCATTTTAGTGTCCTTCTAATAAATGTGTACCAATGACCATCTACATTTTTTTATGACTCTTAGAAAAAGGTGTTTTCATGTTGTGCTACTGTTTCTCGCATCATATCTACAATGCTGACTCTAGATTTATTTGTACTTTAGGTGGCAGATTACAATGTTTTGCAATCCTCCATCATTCATAGGTCATTTTGCATTAGGTTGCTTGGTTCATGATGAGTTCATCAACACATCATCACAGTTTATAACTACCATATTTGTTGTTGCGCTTGATAAAATCACTGAAATACTTATTACATTAATATCATAATATAACGGAGATGGAAAAGCAAATGATACAATATGAAAAAGATGGGTTCACCATGACTAGATCAACAAATTGTGCTTTCAATTGTGTATAAAATATTAGAAGAAGAAAACAAACAACAAGGTGAATTAATGTAATATTTAGTTTAACTTTATTCTAACGAGCGATCAAATCTCAGGCTCAAATTATCTGGAGGTTACAAAGAACTGCATTGGCAGTGAATTTTGTGGGTAATAAAAAAATAACCCTCAATTTTAGTGGGTAATGGCCCATTACCCTACTTTCTGAGTAATCAGTTTTTGCATTATCATATAGCCATACATGTTTTTATTAGTTTCCAATTCTCATAAAGATATACCACTCAACCAAGAATGCCTCAGGATTGCTATCTACAATATTTATGCTATGTTTTTCCATTTTTTCAAATATAAATTCTTTGTGAAGAAAATATTATTTAATGAAAAAATTGTCTTATAAAACTTAGCAAATAGATTTGAAGCATGATTTGATTTTTAATATAGACTAATTTCTTCCATTGCGTATTTTAAAATATTTTTGATTAAAACCAATGACGTCAAAATGTTGCCCATAGCGGACTTCAATATAGTAGTTAGATCTCTTTAGAGAAGGAATTCATATACATTTCTCTTTGGGTTGGATCGGAGATTAAATAGGAATGCGGAAATTAGTTGTTGGGAAGGTTTAGGGTTATGTAAGTATGATTAATAACTGTATTTTTCATTAGAACATAATATATACTGGTTTGTGTCTTCGCTATGTTAACAAGTGTTTTTCTTGTTACTTTCTTTTTCGTATAAATGTAGAGGGTTGAAAACACTGATTTCTTGATCCTCTCTTTTCTATCTCAAAAAAATTTATGCTTTATTAGTTCAAAGCAATCTTTGTTTGTGTAGTCAATTCTCTTTTTTTAGATTTTGTGATGTTGTTTTGATTTTCATAAGGAATGTACTTTTCTAATTCTAGGTTTGAGATTCTTTCATGATGTGGTGTGTTTAACATACTCAGTTTGATGAGGTATGTAACTGGGAGAGTTACACTTTGTAGACAAAGTCGGTATCAAAATAAGTGATGGGTGGTGGGGTGGTTGGATTAAAGGATAATTGTTATGTTTATTATTCGTATATTTAGGGATTGGTAATTGCTGGTAACTTACAATGGTTCTATGTTACCCATAGGAAAACACCGTTATGTTCATTCGTCTTTTCTATTCATTATTGAGGTTGTTTGATGACAAAGCTTACTGATGGACAGAGATAAGTTAATAATTTACAATGGCAACGCTGGTGCGGACATGACGAAATTTTGGGGTGTGGATTGGAACACCCTGTGTGGAAACATTAAGAGTGGTCTAAAGAGGGGCGTATCCTTTTTAGATTTTTGTTGCATTAAGATGCAGTAGCTAGATGGAGCGACCTTTAATCCGGTTAAGACGTACGGACTCGGGCTTCAATAACGTTCTTTGGAAAAGACTTCTTGGAGATGTTAATATTTTGAGGTCAGTATACTGCACGTATCTTAAAGCCGATTCTAACAAACAAATAATAGATGCAAAAAGCCCCCATTTCATTGCCACTCCACAAATATCGCTATGGCTGTACCTGTCAAAGGGTGCCTTAGGATGGTGCTTATTTGGTGGATGACTGACACAGAGAGGACGCATTGTGGATAAGGGAGAGGGAAATTTACGTGATAGTGAGAGTTCCAAACGTGTCAGCAGATGTGAACACTTCAATGCGACGAAGGCTATTTTTGAAACTCACAGTGGCAAATCGGGTCATCAAGCGCGGCGTTGTTAAGTCAGCTAAAAGTCCATTATTGTTTACTGCAATTACTTATATCCTGTAAGAAAATGGGTTGACGGTTTGGGAAGTAATCTTAATTTGACATTTGTCTTGGTGTAAATTTTATATCAGTTTTCCTTTTTCTATTGCTTTAAATGTCATAAGCTATTTTTAGCATTTTTGGTGCTATTTTATTGTCATATGATTCTGAGTCTGGAAAGTCTTTTTACGCTTATATAGGCAGAGCTGCTAGTTGGGACGGTAATGTGTTTTTGAAATATAGAAAGCACTTATTGGTGTCTAGGCGGGAAGTGTTTATTTTCGACATAAAATAGCTCCCAAGTTGTTTTTCCATTATAAAGTGCTTAATTTTTATATTTTAGAAATGCAATCAAAAGCTTTGCAGATTGTTTAGTTAAGAAATCTGGATATCCTAAATTGATTTGAAAACAGTAAGTGTTGTTTTGATAGATAACATTAGATATTGTGTCTAGGGGTTCTGTATACGCAAAAGGGATGACACATTATCATTACTGTATTTACAGGAACACATCAGGAGATTTTTTAGCTTTTGCTAGTTTTTTAATAAATGCTTGTTAAACAAAAAGTATGTCTCTATCTGTTTGAGTTAACCAATTCTGACAACATCTCCTGTTGATTTCAATAAGAATTAAGGGAAACATTTTTATGTCTCTTGCTTATAAAATATCGTTTTGTTTTCAATTCCAGATTCTAAGGGTCGGTGTAAGATTATCTCTATGTATTGTGTGTTTCCATAAAAATGTTGAAAGATTTATAATTTAAGCATTGAAGTCAACTGTTTTATGTTACTAGTAGGAGCAATCTAAACTTTTCAACCTGGTCTGAACATTCGTACTACATTTAACAACAGGACCGAGATTAATTAAGGGTTCAATCTGTTTGAGCTTATATGTATTCTTCATTCTGTTTCTTTTTGTTCCGAAATTTGTGTCCAGCAATATATGGCAATACTTGGATTATATTGTGGGGCATTACAATCTTAGATGCATTTAGCAAGTGACTGTTGTTGGGACCAGAAAGTTTTATTAGTTTTAAGTAGTCATAACCTTTAGTTATTCCATTAAGTTGACAAATAATTTAGATGTTTTTTGCTTATAGTACATTAAGCTCTGAGACGTTTGTTGGGTTTTGATCGATTTCATATAGGAAATATTTTGTTTTCCTTTCCGTATGAAAATGCTATAGTGAAAACTGCTACTAGATTGTTGATGTTGCATTTTTTATATGTTGCAGGCTGGAAAGTTTTGGGAACAGTAGCTAAATGGATCGAACGTGTGCTGCTTTGGCTGCTTAAAGGAATCTCAAGTGGTAGCCTATGAGAATGTTACTTCAGCAAGAATGGATCGAGCCTAACAGGACTTTTTCGGATATTGTTTGTAACACCCCCATTTTTACATATAGGAGCGGAAGCAATCTGGGGTATACTTCATAGTACAACAGTCATAATCATAGAAAACGACCCATAAAGAGACGTTTTAGAAAAAGTTTGTTATCATTCATTATAATTAGAGTTTTTACAAAGGTCACAAAATCTAAGACATAAAGTGTGAATGATAACAGTTCAGCCATCTTCAAGTCCGTGCCTTAAGTTGCTCAAATACCTGATAACATGCTTAAAAGAGTCAACACAAAGGTTGAGTGAAATTCATAGGTTTGAGTTAAATAGTTTGAATACAAGTTCAAGTAAGTGGGTTACGTTGTTATACACCCATAGTTTGTAATAATTGCATATATGTAAAAATATTATGGAAAACAG
Organism: Tanacetum coccineum; assembly: GCA_026074375.1. Taxonomy (NCBI): domain Eukaryota; kingdom Viridiplantae; phylum Streptophyta; class Magnoliopsida; order Asterales; family Asteraceae; genus Tanacetum; species Tanacetum coccineum. The sequence continues at coordinate 24,868 of BQNB010045981.1, read as the reverse complement.
TGTTTGTGGTATTATATTATTACGTCTAAGCTCATGGCACACAAACTGACTCGTGTATATATCAACAATGATATATATAATGATAATGGCCCACGGTGTAGGCAATTGCCATATACCTATAAGATTCAAATATAGTGCGTTTGGTTACCTATCCGGCTAACACAAACGGGATTCATCAATCCCAATAGGCCTATCCACAATATTCATGTTCACTCGCAAGTGATTAATGGTCCATGATAGTGGGGGTCTTTTGGCATAAAGGGACTTAGACATTAGCTACAATAGTATATCAGGATTGCATATAGTTTGAAAAAAAAACACTTGTATTTATAGTTTATAGCATGTATCCCCCTCACGGGTTTATGAAAACATTAAAGAGATTTAAAAGTGAGGATATGAACTCACCTTAATAGTACAGGGAAATCTGATTGATGGCAAAAGTACGGAAAAGTTTTCGTATGGTAGTACGATGTTATCTATCCGGCAGGAAAGTTCAGTATATCAGTTTGAAAGTAAAACGGCTCCAACACACAACCTGTGTAATATGTCAAGTCTTAGTTTGATTGGATATGTTTTATGTCATATAGATTTTGATGTAACATCATTTTGATTGAAATATTATAGAAATATTGCATCACTGTTCGGGCAATCATAATTCAGAGGCCACGCAGTATTGTTTGAGGAGTCAGGACACTTTAAATCGTAAACCCAGCAAACTCGTCAGAACAAATACCCAAAGGAACCCCTCACATGAATTTCCCTAGTAACGCGATACGATAAGATTTTTAAGTTGCTTTAAAAGTTAGTCGATGATAAATTATGTTTAATATAAAACGTAATTAATTTATAAGGCGTCGATCGGTGATTAATAACAACAAATGTGTCGGGTTTTAATAAAATCAAGTTTTATAATATTAATGTATATTTTTATAATTTATATAAAAATATAATATTTTATTAAGTTTGCAAAAATGGCAGAATATACCCTCGGATTATAAACTTTTACAAGTTTAGTCCTTTATGTATAAAGTATATACAATTTAAACCATTAACTTTGAAACTTGGAAAAATAGGTCCTTATAGTTATAACTTTGAAAAATAACATTTTCAGCCCCTATAGTTATAAGTTTCAAAAAGTTACAATATATACCCCTTGCATGAAAAATATTTACAAAACAAGTCCAAAATGCCATGCAAGCTTATTTTAAGATTCTAAATGATATTTTTAGGTTATAGCTCATTCTAATAAGCTAAAATAAGATGTTTTAACGTAACAAAAGTTTAGAAAAGAGATTCGTTAGTTAGAAAATCAAAACGGGTTTTTAGGGTTTTGATAAAAAACACATGGGTTTAAGGATTCAAAGCTTCAAACAAGAGTTCATATATGATCTTAAGAGTATTAGGAACATTATTGTACAGAATATAAGCTTATGGACAAGATTTTAAGCTTACTTGAGCTAAAATGGGTCGAAATTAGGGTTTTAGGACTCGTACGCCTAGAAATGGCTTCAAGACTTTGTTTTTCTTGATTCTTGGCTTCTATTCTGAGCTTAGGGACTTCTCTTGATCTTCTATGGCTGCTATGGAAGTGTTAGAATTCCATTTGAGGATAAGAGAGGAGATGTGGGGGATGATTTGAAAGAACATGTATGTATGCCTATTTATAGTACTCGAAATACTTAGGGACCAAGTTTCCTTGGTGGGAAAGTGTTAGGGGTTGTAGATTAGTGATTGAGGGATGCTATAAGATGAGTATGCAAGGCTATGGAAGTAGATATGCAAGGTGGAAGGGTTTTTAGGGGTGTTTGTGGCCACGACAAGAAGAAGGAAGACAAGGAGGTGACAAGGCCTCCTTGGTGACCAAGTATTGAGTTTAAGGTGCTTGTAAGCTGCTTAGGGCTGAAGTAGGTGAGTCATAGAGGAGGCAGGGTGCTTGGTTTAGTTTAAAATGGGCCAAAATGAACATACAGGGTGCCGGGTAGGGTTTTTGGGCTCGTTAGGGTTTTTAGGATTTTAGATCGAGTTAGGTTTAGGGTTTAATGTAGATAAGGTTCAGGATTAGTGTTAGGATTATGGTTTAGTGTTTAGGATTAGTGTTTAGGGCTTAGTTTTAAGTTTTAGAGTTTAGTTTTAAGGTTAAAGTGAAATTAGGCATTTAGGGTTTAGGTTTTTAAAACATGGATTAGGGTTAAGATTAGGAATAGATTAGGGTTTACATGTTGTATATTGAGCATAGTAGCTTGTACAAAAGTGGTGGTACGAAATCTAGAATGAAAATGGTGGTAAAACAGCTATTTTGAATGTCATGCTTAATGACTTGTACTTTGAGCTTTTAAGGACTTGTACATTGATTTGGAGGGAGTTTATATTTTAAATGTTGTGTTATGATACTTGTACACATGCTTTGAATATTTGTACATTCATTTTGACATGTAATTAGGGTTTTTGGAATAAACGTTTAACGTTTAAAGTCCTTTTTGATATCATGTTTTGGAAAGTACATTCAATGGATAATGTACTTGGTAAAAATGATATTAAGATATAGACTTGACATATTAGGATGTTTATATGATATAACATAGATATAGATGGCATAGATAGGTTGTGTGAACTTGTTTAGTTTTCTATGTAAACAATGTTACATAATAGAATGTAATAAAGCGAAAAATTTCCCCGTACAAAGGTGATCATAATATAATAAGTAGATATTTCATTGATGAAAATTTCGGGTTGTTATAGTCCCCCATCCTTATAGAAATCTCGTCTCGAGATTTAGTTGAATGCCGGAGTGATGTCAAGGAATGATTATGAATTGTAAGAGAGTTGCTAATCATGTTGGATACAGATTTAGAAATGAACAGATGATGACTAGAGATTTAAGTGTATGAAGGTAATAATGATAATGATTAAATGAAGAAAAGGAATTATTTGTACAAACGGATTGAAAGAAACTTGTTTGTACGAATGTCATACTTAAGCCCACTCATTTATAATTTGTCATTTACAAACAGAGGCGTCCCAATCCTTGTAACTGAGAAATTATAAATTTATAGTTAGGTGGTTTATAATTTCCTTATTCAAATGAAGAAGCGTCCTAATTCATTTCAATAAGATGATTATAAATCATCCTACCTAATTATAAAACATGATATCAAAATTATGATGTGTAGAAAATGATATGATTTTTCAAAATCATGAAAGGTAATTAGAAGAATAATGAGACATTAATTGTACTGACGCCTATATTATCAGTCGAGGATCTTTGTTGTGGCATTCCAATGATAATATATGTTTCAAAGGTATGAGGTGAGTATTCAGAGCTGAATATAATAGAACTAACGAAAATGACAAATAATTTCGAGTTTTGATATCATTAAAGATGATATCCGATGAAGACCATTGTTTTGGAGAAGTTTTAGAGGCCGTATGTTTCTCCTTAAAATGTTTAAAGTTCAAAAATAATTATTTTCAGAATAATTCTCTATGTGTGATGTTTATTCCAGATCGAAGTTGAAATCCAGCGAATCATATGACAATAATGTACTTCCTTTATGCTTTCGCTGTGCTACTCTGATTCCAATCTTAATCATATTTCTGATTTATTTGGTCTCTTGCGGACTAGTTTATTCTCTAGTAGTCACGATATGATTTTTTATATGACTTATCAAAGGGATAGTCTGATGGGAGTTTACTTGACCTAATTGATGATGTTGTTCTTAATGATGAAGACGGAGAAAATGAATAAGCGTAATACAGGATATAGGATGAATAACATAGATTTATTTTATCAATCAACAAGGTGAAATGGAATCACTACTTTATTATTTCATGAGTAACTTATCTTACATATCTTACATCATCCAAAACTTTGACAAGTGTTGATACTTATGCTACGTGTTTCGGGGTGGGATTCTTAAACAAAAGTGGTAGATGACGAGGATTTAGTCTTTATAGCTTAGTGACTCTTGAGTTTATGAAGTGTGTCCCATAAGATTCTTGATATATCGTTGATGGCGAATTTGGATATCCTCAAGGGTTGTTTCTTAGGTGACAATAGTTCCTCAGGAGCAAAGAAATATCGGGAGTCAAACAATAATGATAGTGGTAATACCGGAGATGGAGTAAAAACAGCTGGTGGAGTAATAGGAGTTGGTGGTGGAATAGGTGATTCTTTTGCAAAAAATGCTTGTACGTCCTTCATATACGGATCATTTGGAAAGGTGAAATGGCTAACGAGGCCAAAAGATACTTAGATAAATCATCTAAAGAGTTAGGAGAATTGTTTCCTGATGTGGCTGGGAAATAGTCATGAAAATTTGAGAAGAAAGCATCCTCAATATCAGAAGTAGGATGGTTGAGGGAAGACATTGTTCTGTTAATAACCCAGTCGTAATTAACATAAGTTATTTATATAGTAGTATAATAGTTATGTTTTTTCAAATACAAAAGTTCAGTATCTTCCCACGAATTAGTAAATTAAACAGGATCCTTTGCACAGAATAAAAAGTCGCGGCTCAATCTTCAGAAATTTCATCGTAAATCTGAAATACTTATACAAAAAAATGCGGGAGAGAGAAAAAAGATGCAGGGTAATTTGTCTGCTTGGCTAGTTAAGCATGGGCTAATTCATAGATCTTTGGGCTTTGATTACCAAGGAATAGAGACTTTACAAATAAAACCCGGGGATTGGCATTCCATTGCTGTCATTTTATATGTATGTATCTTTACATACTATTCGAGAATATAGTGGCACGGAAGACTTTCTTGGCTGGAAAAAAAAGTAATTATAGTTAAGCTTTTAACCTTGTTCTATACAACCATGGCGCTAATACCATTCTGTAACACCCCCATTTTTATATATAGCAGCGGAAGCTAATCTGGGGTATTACTTCATAGTACAACAGTCATAATCATAGAAAACAACCCATAAAGAGATGTTTTAGAAAAAAATTGTTATCATTCATTATAATCAGAGTTTTTACAAAAAGCAGGTCCCAAAATCTAAGACATAAAGTGTGAATGATAACAGTTCAGCCATCTTCAAGTCTGTGCCACTCCGTGCCTTAAGTTGCTCAAATACCTAAGATAACATGCTTAAAAGAGTCAACATAAAGGTTGAGTGAAATTCATAGGTTTGAGTTAAATAGTTTGAATACAAGTTCAAGTGTGTGGGTTACGTTGTTATACACCCATAGTTTGTAATAATTGCATATATGTACAATTATTATAGAAAACAGTGTTTGTGGTATTATATTATTACGTTTAAGCTCATGGCACACAAACTGACTGGTGTATATATCAACAATGATATATATAATGATAATGGCCCCCGGTGTAGGCAATTGCCATATACCTATGAGATTCAAATATAGTGCGTTTGGTTACCTATCCGGCTAACACAAACGGGATTCATCAATCCCAATAGGCCTATCCATAATATTCGCGTTCACTCGCAAGTGATTAATGGTCCATGATAGTGGGGGTCTTTTGGCATAAAGGGACTTAGACATTAGCTACAATAGTATATCAGGATTGCATATAGTTTGAAAAAAAACACTTGTATTTATAGTTTTTAGCATGTATCCCCCTCACGGATTTATGAAAACATTAAAGAGATTTAAAAGTGGGGCTATGAACTCACCTTAATAGTACAGGGAAATCTGATTGATGGCAAAAGTACGAGAAAGTTTCCGTATGGTAGTACGATGTTATCTATCTGACAGGAAAGTTCAGTATATCAGTTTGAAAGTAAACCGGCTTCAACACACAACCTGTGTAATATGTCAAGTCTTAGTTTAATTGGATATGTTTTATGTCATATAGATTTTGATGTAATATCATTTTGATTGAAATATTATGGAAATATTGCATCACTATTCAGGCAATCATAATTCAGAGGCCACGCAGTATTGTTTGATGAGTCAGGGCACTTTAAATCATAAACCCAGCAAACTCGTCAAAACAAATACCCAAATGGAACCCCTCACGTGAATTTCCCTAGTAACGTGATACGATAAGATTTTTAAGTTGCTTTAAAAGTTAGTCGATTTTAAATTATGTTTAATATAAAACGTAATTAATTTATAAGGCGTCGATCGGTGATTAATAACAACAAATGTGTCGGGTTTTAATAAAATCAAGATTTTGGGACCCCACTTTTGTAAAAACTTTGATGAATAAATGAATGATAACTAAATTTTCAAAAATGTCTCTTTATGATTCGTTTTCTATGATTATGACTGTTATACTATGAAGTAATACCCCTGATTAGCTTTCGCTACTATATTTGACAAAATAGGGGTGTTACAGATTGGTATCAAGAGCCATGGTTATAGAGAACAAGGTTAAAACCTTAACTATAACTACTTTTCTTTTTTTAGCCATCAATGTCCTCCGTGCCACTACATTTCCGGAATGATGTCTTCTCCCAACCATCCTACTTCCAATATTGAGGATGCCTTTTCCTCAAACTTTCCGGACTTTATCCCGGCTTCCCTTGACTATGTTCCAGCTTCACCGGGAAAAATTTATTCTAGCTCCTCTAACTCATTTGGTTTAGTTCCACTAGCTTCACTAACTCTTTCGCTGTTTCATGACGACCCCTACATGAAGGTTTTATAAACATTTTATACTAAAAAATTTCCTATTCCACCTCCAATTATTACACCTCCATCTTCGATGCTTAATCCTCAAGAATTCTTTCTTCCTGAAGAATTATTATCACCTAAGAAACAAGGCCATGATCAATCATCTACCTCTACTTCTACCCTACCTCAAGCCTTTGAGATAAGAGAAAGCTCTCGTAAGACAAGTCTGGAATGACACGAAGAGCAAATTGAAGGAATCCTAGATCATCTAGATGAAATCTCTCTCGACCGCATTAAACATATAGAAGACAAAATAGAAGGTCTTGGTCAAGGTCGGGTGGTCATCGAACAATATTTTGACGCTTTGTAAGCTGAACTCCAAGAAGCTCGTGCTGAAATCACCAAACTTCAAAGAAAGCAAATGGGAAGTAACCACAAAATTTCTCTAGCTCGCTTCAGGATTACTGAACTAGAACACATCATCAACGACATCGAGATTCGTCACCAAGTAGATATGGAAAAACTTCAAGATGCTATCAATGAACTCAAGAACAATTAGAAAGGACCTTTGGACTATTAGATTAGATCCTAGTTATAGCTTATAACCTAGCCACAGAATGTGTGGTATAAATAAAAACACTTGTCAAATCTTGACTATGTATAGTACAAAGGCAAGTTGTTCCTAATATAAATACAAAGGCAATCCCGTTATATACCTTGTTGTTTCATAATCCCTTGTTCATTCATTTCATATGCATCATTGTTTCCATCTTCATCATCATAATGGCAATGCTTATTTTTGAACTTTAAGCATTTTAAAGAAAAATAAGCATTACACTTCAAGCATTTTTAAGCATTACATTTCAAGACTTATGAAATCATTCTTATTACATGTTATCTTATGTTGATAGAATGCCTCCCAAAAGGATGTCAACATCTGAAGCACCGGCTATGACTCAAGCTGCCATCAGAAAACTAGTTGCTGACAGTATCACTGCGGCTCTAGAAGCACAAGCTGCAACAATGGCAAATACTAGTAATCCCAACAGGAACACCGGTCCTACTGGAACTCCTTTAGCAAAAACGGGAAACCATAAAGAGTTCATAAGCTGTCAACCTTTCTACTTCAATGGTACGGAAGGAGCAGTTGGCCTCATTCGCTGGTTTGAATGAACCGAATCAGTATTCTCCCGTAGCAAGTGTGCCGAAAAAAACAAAGTGACATTTGCTACTAGCACTCTGACTGATGATGCCCTATCTTGGTGGAATGATACGCCCAACCTATGAGAGTAGATCAAGCCAATCAAATCACCAGGACTGAATTGAAAAGGCTCCTGACGAACAAGTATTATCCTGGAACTGAAGTTAGAAAGATGGAAGAAGAACTTTACAATATGACTGTAAAGGGAAATGATCTTAAAGCCTACGTTAGAAGATTTCAAGAGTTAGCAGTCTTATGCCCGAATATGGTGCCAAACATTAAGAAACTCCTAGAAGCTTTCATCAGAGGATTACGTCAAAGTATCGAAGGAAATGTTACCGCCTCTAAACCTCAAACTTTAGAGGAAGCCATTAACATAGCCTAAAGGCTAATGGATCAAGTAACAAAGCATACTTCGGTACAAGTATCAAGTGACCACAAACGAAAGTTTGACGACAGAAGAACTTTCAACAACAACAACTACCGCAACAATAACAACTACTATAACACCAACACCAACGACCGCTACAATAACTATCAACCACAACAGAACCGAAGGCAAGAAGCTGTCAAAGCTTATGCTGCCACACCAGCTGAAAACAATAGGTTCGCTGGAAACCTTCCATTCTATAAAAGATGTGCTCTACATCACACAGGACCTTGTACTGTTAAGTGCAATACTTGCAACAAGGTGGGCCATTTAACCAAGAACTGCCAAAACAAGAGGCCAGCCACTAGAAGTAATCAGCTACCAGTGACAGTTATTTGTCATGCCTGTGGAGAAAGCCGAAAGACCAACATCAATGCCCAGGGGAGAGCCTACTTGCTAAGAGATAGGAATGCTCATCAAGACCCGAACGTAGTTACGGGTATGTTTCTCCTTAACCAATATTTAGCTAGAGTATTATTTGATTCCGGAGCCGACAAAAGCTTCATATCCTTATCTTTTGCCTCTATGCTAAAAATCCTACCCATTACCATAAATGCCTTTTACGACATCAAAATGGCTGACAGAAACTTAGTAAGCACAAACACCGTTATCAAGGTTGCAACCCTGACTTTGTTAAATCAACCTTTCGAAATTTATCTCATGCCGATTAAACTCGGTAGTTTTGACGTTGTCATCGGTATGGACTGGTTGTCCAAGCATCATGCCAAAATTCTCTGTGACGAGAAAGTAGTCCATATTCCTATCAACGGCCAAACCTTGATCATTCGAGGTGATCAAAGAAAAACTCGACTAAATCTCATATCTTGTATAAAAACCGAAAGATATATATCTCGATGTTGTCAAATTTTCATGATCCAAGTCATGGAGAAGAAGTCAGACGAGAAGAAACTAGAAGATATCCCAGTAGTCAGAGAATTCCCAGACGTTTTTCCTGAAGATCTACCTGGCCTTCCTCCCGTTCTCCAAGTAGAATTTCAAATCGATCTAATTTTCGGAGCAGCACCTGTAGCCCATGCACCTTATAGATTAGCTCCTTCAGAAATGCAGAAACTATCTAATCAACTTTAAGAGTTGATAGACTGGGGCTTTATCCGACCAAGTACTTCGCCTTGGGGAGCTCCTGTCATATTTGTCAAAAAGAAAGACAGATCTTTTAGAATGTGTATCGATTACCGAGAGTTGAATAAACTTACCATAAAGAATCATTACCATTACCCAGGATCGATGACTTATTCGACCAACTTCAAGGTTCAAGCGTTTACTCGAAAATCAACTTAAGATCAGGCTATCATCAACTAAGAGTAAGGGATGAAGATATTCCTAAGACTACTTTCAGAACAAGATACAAACACTATGAATTTCAAGTCATGCCATTTGGTTTAACCAACGCACCTGCTGTATTCATGGACCTCATGAACCGTGTGTGCAAACCATATTTGGATAAATTCGTAATAGTGTTTGTAGATGATATTCTTATCTATTCTCATAAGGAAGAAGAACACGCAAAACATCTGAGAATAATCTTAGAATTATTTAGAAAGGAGAAATTGTATGCCAAGTTCTCTAAGTGTGATTTCTGGATTCGTATCGTGCAATTTCTTGGACACTTAATTGATAGTCAAGGACTTCATGTTGATCCCGCCAAGATTAAAGCAGTTAAGAATTGGGAAACTCCTACTACACCCACAGAAGTACGCCAATTCTTAGGACTCGCTGGCTACAACCGAAGATTCATCGAAGGTTTTTTAAAGATTGCAAAGCCTTTGACTAAATTAACCCAGAAAAATAAGAAGTACATCTAGGAAGAAGACCAAGAGTCGGCTTTCCAATTGCTAAAACAAAAACTTTGTGTAGCTCCAATCTTAGCATTACTAGAAGGAAACGATGACTTTGTCGTTTACTATGATGCATCTCTTCAAGGCCTGGGAGCAGTATTGATGCAAAAAGAAAAAAATTATTACATATGCATCCTGACAACTCAAGCCTCACGAAGAAAACTACACCACTCATGATCTTGAATTAGGAGCAGTTGTATTCGCTATTAAAATCTGGAGACACAATCTATACGGTACAAAGTGTACAGTTTTCACTGATCACAAAAGCCTTCAACATATTCTTCATCAGAAAGATTTGAACCTGAGGCAACGCCGTTGGTTAGAATTACTTACAGATTATGATTATGAGATTCGCTATCATCCCGAAAAGGTAAATGTCGTAGCAGATGCCTTAAGCCAGAAGAAACAAATCAAACCACTCCGAGTTAGATCATTAATCATGACCATTCATCCGAAACTACCATCACAAATCCTCAAAGCTCAAAATGAAGCACTCAAAGAAGAAAACGTCAAAGCCGAAAACCTACGAGGAATGGACAAATCATTCAAAATACGTCCAAACGGAACTCGTTATATCAAAAATCAAAGTTGGTTACCACTTTTCAGTGGTTTTAGAGACTTAATCATGCATGAGTGTCATAAATCAAAATACTCTATCCATCCAGGTTCTGATAAAATGTACCAAGATCTAAAGAAACACTATTGGTGGCCTAACATGAAGGCAATCATCGTTGAATATGTTGGTAAATGTTTAACATGTTCTAGAGTTAAGGCAGAATGTCATAAGCCATCCAGTTTACTGGTACAGCCAGAGATTCCTATGTGGAAGTGGGAAAGAATAACAATGGATTTCGTCAAAAAACTTCCCAAAACCTCAAACGGACATGACATCATCTGGGTCTTTGTTGATCGCCTTACCAAATCCGCACATTTCATACCTACCTGAGAGATAGATAGTATGGAAACCCTTACAAGGTTGTACATCAAAGAAATAGTCTCCCGGCATGGTGTGCCAATATCTATAATCTCGGATCGTGACAGTCATTTCACATCTAGATTCTAGCAGTCATTGCAAAGTGCCTTGGGTACTCAATTAGACATGAGTACGGCATATCATCCCGAAACTGATGGTCAAAGTGAAAGAACCATTCAAACACTCGAAGACATGCTTCAAGCCTGTGTCATAGACTTTGGAAAAAGATGGGAAAAACACTTACCATTGGTAGAATTTTCCTACAATAACAGTTACCATGCCAGTATTAAGACAACACCGTTTGAAGCACTTTATGGTCGAAAGTGCAGATCACCTATTTGCTGGGGCGAAGTTAGAGATGTTCAACTTACGGGACCAGAAATAATTCATGAAACTACTGAAAAGATTGTGCAAATTCGTCAACGCTTGCAAGCTGTAAGAGATCGACAAAGAAGTTACGCAAATGTAAGGCGAAAGCCTTTAGAATTCCAAGTTGGAGATCGTGTTATGTTAAAAGTATCACCTCAAAAAGGTGTCATTCGTTTTGGAAAACGAGGAAAGCTTAACCCCCGGTACATTGGACCATTCAAAATCCTTGAACGGATTGGTCCAGTGACATACAAACTAGAGCTTCCTGAAGAGCTCAGTAATATCCACAGTAATTTCCACGTTTCTAATCTAAAGAAATGCTTATCTGACGAATCTCTCGTCATTCCAATGAAAAAACTTCAACTCGATGACAAGCTTAATTTTGCGGAAGAACTCGTGGAAATTATAGATCGAGAAATCAAGCAACTAAGACAAAGTCGTATTCCTATAGTCAAAGTACGATGGAACTCTAAAAGAGGCCCAGAGTTTACATGGGAACGCGAAGATGAAATTCGTGCCAAGTATCCTCATCTATTCTTAAACATCACTTCATCATCCAATTAAATCTCGGGACGAGATTTCTGTAAGGATGAGGGACTATAACAACCCGCAATTTTCATCAATGTAAATATCCATCTATTAAGTTAGATGCAATGTACTATCCATCTATTATATATAAACCACCTTTTTACAGGGATTTTTTTGCTTTATCTCATTATGCAACGTAACTTGCATAACTAAAGTTAACAAGCTCACACAACCTACCTATGCCATTTATATCTATGTTTATATCATATAAACATCCTAATATGTCAAGTCTATATCTTAATATTATTTTTACCAAGTACATTATCCATTTAACGTACCATTTACAACGTTATATCAAAACAGGCTTTAAACGTTAAACGTTTATCTCAAAACCCTAATTATATGTAATGTATACATATAAAATCAATGTACAAGTATTCAAAGCATGTGTACAAGTATCAATACATAACATTTGAAATATAAACTCCATCTAAATCAAAGTACAAGTCCTTAAAAGCTTAAGGTACAAGTCATTAAGCATAACATCCAAAATAGCCGTTTCACCACCGTTTTCAATCTAGATTTCGTACCACCACTTTTGTACAAGCTACTATACTCAATATATAATTTCTAAACCCTAATTAATCCTAAACCCTAATCTAATACCCTAAAACCCTAAACAAACCCTAAAAACCCTAATTTCATTTTAAAACTCTAAAACCTAAAAACTAAACCCTAAACTTAAAACTAAGCCCTAAACCCTAATCCTAAACACTAAACTATAATCCTAACACTAATCTTAGACTTTAATCTACCTTAAACCCTAACCCTAGCTCGAAATTAAACTCTAAAAACCCTAACTGAACCCTAAATGAACCCGATACACACTTCCCTCCATTTTTACACATTTTAAACCCAAGCACCCAACCTAGCACATCTATGACATCACCAAACAGCCTCCCAAGTAGCTTACAAGAATCTCTCTTCATTCCTTGGTCATCAAGGAGGCCTTGTCTCCTCCTTTCTTTCTCTTCTATGCCGCGACACCACAAGAACCAACCAACACTTCATGGCTAGTTTCTAGCTTATGTTACTCACCATACTATCTCTTCTTAGTCATTTCTACTAGACTAGACACTAAGCAAATCCCTAAACTTGGCCAACAAAGGTCTTTTGCCCTATAAATAGCCGAAACATACATCCTTTCCATTTCATCCCCCACATCTCATCTCATACCCTCAAAGGAATTCTAACACTTCCATAGCAGTAATAGAAGATTAAGAGAAGTCCCTAAGCTCAGAATAGAAACCAAGAAGCAAGAAAAATGAAGTCCCGAAGTGTTTTCTAGGCGCACGAGTGCCAAGAACCCCATTCGACCCATTTCTCAACCTGTAAGCTCAAATTCTTGTTCTATAAGCTTATATTCTGCATAATAATCTTAATAATACTCTTAATATCATGTATGATTTCTTGTTAAAAGATTTGAGCTTAAAAACCATGCGTTTTTATTTAAAAACCTTAAAACGACCCGTTTTGATTTCTAGCTAAACAAATCCTTTTTATAAACTTTCGTTACGCTAAAACATCTTTTTTTAGCTTATTTTAATAAGCCATAACCTGCAAATATCATTTGAAATCTTAAAATAAGCTTGCATGACATTTTAGACTTGTTTTGTAAATATTTTCCATGCAGGGGGTATATATTGTAAATTTTTGAAACTTATAACTATAGGGGCTGAAAATGTCATTTTATTAAAGTTATAAATATAAGGACCTATTTTGCCAAGTTTGAAAGTTAAAGGTTTAAATTGTATATACTTTATATATAAAGGACTAAACTTATAAAAGTTTATAATCCGAGGGTATATTTGCCATTTTTACAAACTTAATAAAATGTTATATTTTTTTATTATTATAAAATATAAAAATATATATAATATTATAAAACTTGATTTTATTAAAACCTGACACATTTGTCGTTATTAATCACCGATCAACGCCTTATAAATTAATTACGTTTTATATTAAACGTAATTTATCATCAACTAGCTTTTAAAGCAACTTAAAATCTTATCGTATCACGTTTCTAGGGAAATTCATGTGAGGGGTTCCATTTGGGTATTTGTTTTGACGAGTTTGCTGGGTTTACGATTTAAAGTGCCCTCATTCCTCAAACAATACTGCGTGGCCTCTGAATTATGATTGCCTGAACAGTGATATTATGTTTCCATAATATTTCAATCAAAATGATATTACATTAAAAGAGATATGACATAAAACATATTCAATCAAACTAAGACTTGGCATATTTACCCAGGTTGTGTGACGAAGCCGTTACTCTCATTTCAAATACTTTTGCCATCAATCAGATTTCACTATACTATCAAGGTAAAGTTCATAGGCTCGCTTTTACTTATTTACATGTTTTATAAACCCGCGAGGGGGATACATGCTTGTTTACAAACTCCTTTACATACTCGTTTATTTTATAACAATGTGATTACTTTTCAAAAACTTAGTGAGTTTATAGCCTCGCATTTTAAATCTTTTAAATACTTTATAAACCCGCGAGGGGGATACATGCTTGTTTACAGACTCTTTTACATACTCGTTTATTTTATAACAATGTGATTACTTTTCAAAAACTTAGTGAGTTCATAGCCTCGCATTTCAACTCTTTTGAATGTTTTATAAACCCGCGAGGGGGATAAATGCTATAAACCAAATGCAAGTATTTTTCTGTATGCTATCCTGATGTATTATTGTCTAAGTCCCTACTTTTGCCATTAAGACCCCATTATCATGAACCGTTAATTACTCGTCGGGGTAAGCGCGAATGTTGTGAATAGATCTATTTGGGATTGGACTTCCCCGTTGGTGTACCTATATTGTTGGTAACCAATAGCACATCATTTGAATAACTTTGCGGGTGTTTTGGCAAGGACACCCGCTGGGGAAATTATATTGCGATTATTGATTATCCTAAGGTTTCGGTGTCATGAGCTTAGGGCAATAATATTATTTTACAAACTTTGGGTGTATAACAACGTAACCCACTATGACTTGTATTCAAATTATTTAGCTTAAACCTATGAATTTCACTAAACCTTTATGTTGACTTTTTAGTATGTTTATCCTAGGTAATTGAGCAACTTACGGCACGGAGTGGCATGGACTGGAAGATGGCTAAACTGTTATCATTCAAACTTTACTTTTTATAGATTTTGAGACCTCTCTTTTGTAAAAACTCTGATGAATAAATGAATGATAACTAAATTTTCAAAAACGTCTCTTTATGATTCGTTTTCTATGATTATGACAGTTGTACTATGAAGTAATACCCCAGATTAGCTTCCGCTGCTATATTTGACAAAATGGGAGTGTTACATTTTGTACGTTCATGACTAATAAAATAAAGATCGTCGAAATTCGATCACCTCTTTATTGTGTCGATGATTACTTGAGATATATAAAGGTAACTTTGTCATCTCAATCTTTTAAACGGTTCGAACATATATAAGACATAGAAAGTATGACATATCATAATGCAGATTGCAAAATAAAGCACTCAATATTATGTTGACCAAAATTTCTATTAGACAAATATAGATAGGGTGAAAGATGAAGATACGCAAGATACTTTTTTCAAAAGTTACAATATACGTAATCAACAAATATACCAGTATTCTCAAAAAACTTTCAAATTTTGAACGATATACGTAATGTAACGGATACCAACAAGTTAAAGGTTTACGACTTCGAAAAACGATGGAAATATGAATAATAAAAAACGATCGCCCTAAGAAGGAGATGATTTTCGATGACATAGTAAGTCGCTCTTTTTTTGGTGTAAGTATAGGTGTAAAATGTCGTTTAGTTGGATTGATTGGTTGAAAAACCCTCATTTTGTTTCTTTGTAAGTCTCTAGCTCCTTGCTAGTTTTTAATAATATTTCGCCGTTAAAAAAACGATCGCCTAATGGATTTATATTGGTGAGTCATGCTCATCAATGGATGATGCTTTTACTTTAATTATGTTCAAAATTTTATTTGGAGACTTGGAGTAAAAGTTTTATATAATGTCTTGCTTTAAGTAAAACTAGTTTTAATACCCGTGCACGCACGGGGCTTGTACGTTATCTTTTTTTAATATATATATAAAAAATTTATTTTTACTCTTTTATAAGTTATATAAAAGTTCAAGGGTTTTTTTTAAGTTATAATAAAATTTGTGTATTTATAAATTTCTACTTAACTCAATAATTTATTTAAAATTAAACCACTAAAGTTTTATTAATTACCTCATCTTTTTTTTAAGTTTTTCTTTTTATAAATTTGACACATATATATATATTTTTTTTCTCCATTAGATTTCTCTACCAAAATAATGCCAATTTTTGAAGTATTTAAGCTTTTTAATTAAACATATATTCAAAAATAATAAAAAATCACAGTGGAGCATACCTATTAAGGAAACATTCTTTTTTTTAAATACGAAAGTCTCCAATTTTCTTTTTCCTTTACTAGGTAAAAGATAATTGGTTATTTATACACAAGAAGTGGTGGAGCAAGGTAGTGGTACAAACTTTGTAATTTGAAATTTTAATTACTTACTTTTAAACGGTTTGACCCACTCCACTAGTATTTATTCATTTTAAGCTTATATATGTTCTTAGGAAAAGGATTCTCTAAAGTTATGGTCAAACATGATTGATCATGTTAAGTTTATTGTGAGTGAAAATAAATAAGTGGGCCCATGATTTTTATTAAAAGAAAAAGTTTTATACAATTAACTAATTTGTGATTGGTGAACATGATGTATCATGTTTGACTCAACTTTAGAGGATTCTAATCCATGTTCTTATGTCTTTATTTTTCTTACCTTTTCGTTGTTTTTATTTATTTTCTACTTTGTTATTATTATTTTTTTTTATTTTTTTTTTCTTTTACCTTTATCTTTTATATTAAAAATATTAAATAAAATCATTGCCTATGCTTTGTTAGATAAAGAGTGTATCAGTTGATATGTGTCAATTCATATTTTGTTCAAATTGAAGGGTACGGTTTCGGACTATAGATTCTCATTCATAACGCGACTCATTTAGTTAATCATTTTAAAAGTTCAATTCAAACTCTGACACATTTATTTTTGTCTAATAAACATGAGATTGCATGTTTCGTTTAAAATTCATTAACTTTAAATTGATTGTATTATAAAATTTGTTTTTTATTTAATAAAATTTATTTCTTGTGCGAATGTGATCGTTTTATATTTAAATTGTTAAAACTATAGTTTAACACATCTAGACATTTTTTACAAATAACAAACAGTTTTATTTTATTCGAATTCAGATTTCTCAACTACTTATTCAGATTAAGATGGTAATCACATTCAGACTTTTCTACCGAATATTCAGATTCGGATGTACAAATCACCTTCAGATTCAGAGCCTCTTAAGAAACAGACAACACCTTAGTCGAGGTTAATATTTTTCTGAATATGTACCTAAAAACACTAATCATATGTGACTGTATAAACCTAAATACATATTGTTGTAAATATTAAGGGCTTATGTATATTCATCAGTATCTTATTAGCCCATTAACATTAGAGCTCCACATGTATTAATCTACCCTATAAGTACTACACAATTGTAACCTCCTACTAATCAATAATAAGAATTCTTTCTTCTCTTATTCTTGTATTCTTATTCTTCTCTTCATCTCTTATTTTTCACATTTATATATTATATCTTAGTATAATTGTCTCAAAAAAAGGCATAAATTAAGCATGATGTTTCCCAATTAAAATTCCTGGCGGTAAAGGCACAACACATAAACTCCGATGTTGAATAATTCCATGTTGAAGGTTTAATATAGCAATGGGGGAGCTTTGAAGAGACCAGAGAGGGTGCTGGCTAGAGAGGGTGCTGGCCAGAGAGTGTTTGGACCAAAAGTGTAATTTTTTGTATATTTAAGAATTCATTTTGTCATTTTTACTATAAGTATTAGGCAACACACTAGTCACTTTTACTATATTTAAGAATTTATTTTGTGTATTGTCCGCGGAAAATGCCAAGAGTTAGTTCGAGGTTTTATTGACATTGTAATAAAGAAGCCAAAAACTAGAAAGTGATAAGCTTTTTTGAAATTTTATTGTTGTATTTAGTTGGATGAGTTTCAAAGAACTGTTATAAAGCTTACATGAAACAGTAAAAAGTTAAATGAAATAAAATCTTTCGATTATTGGATGTGTTAAGAAGTGAAAGCGAAGAAAAAGAAGCAAGTAATACGATCTAACAAAATAAGTACTTGAGATCTTTTTAGAAATGTTTGCTCAGTCATTCCAAGAGCTAATGAGTAGCTGTTGGTTATTCAAGCGCATACATCTCTTGGATATGGAACGAATCGTTAAAGACTACATACTATATTTGATGAAGCAAAGTGGATGGATCTTATGCGTCAAATGACAACCCAACAAATGGTATTCTTTGATTCTTTAATTTGTTATGGACTATTAGGTGTTCATGAAACGGACATTGCCTATTAACTTGATTAGAGCTCACCAACGTCATTTGCTATTCAAGACCATCAAGTTTGGAAATGCCAATGCATCGACGTTTGTTTTAATAATTGTTACAAACTCAAATGTCTATCGAATAATTCATGTATTATCTAAATATTTCTTTCATATATTAACACAAAATGTTTACATTTGATGTTTTTCTCAATTTGTTTTCGCATATAATTTCTTACAAAAAATTATTTAAAATACCTCGTGAGTCCACAAGTCTTTAAGCTAGTTGTTGATAAAAAAGAAAACCCATAAGTCCTTATCACAACATTGAATGCGAAATTCAATGCCAAATTGAATGCCAAATTCAATGCCAAATTGAATGGCAAATTTAATGCCAAATTTAATGCCAAAACCTCCTCTACATCATTTATTTTGGCCGGCCATAAGGGGCATCCCACAAGGTTAAGGTTTTTTCATCTTTATCCCCTCTATTTTATATTTAAACATTCGTCTAGTTAGTTATAAAAATATAAGGTAACTAATGGTCGTTTAAAAACATTTCGTGAAGTTTATTAAACCTTTAGTAATAAATATAACATGTATATATATTAAATGTTTAATAAAAGTACTCTTCATGTACTTATATGTTTGTTTATTTTTGCCCTAATAGGCTCCGTACTTTCTAGTTGTATAACTATGCGCCATCCGACTATCATATTCCAAGCATCTCACTAGGGATTTGGAGTCGCACTTACATTTATACAAACATTGGGAAATGTCTGGCAAAACTCCATTTGATTTTTAGACTAGAAATACCTGAGTGTAGTTTCAAGAAAAACACTCAGATAAAATGGTTATGTATTACTTGTTTTTTTATCATCCTTTGTTCCTGATACAGTTTAACATGGATACTGGGATCTAACTCATTCCATATATTTTAACTATTTAATTTCTTGTTATAGAAGTTAATTCATATCTACCAAACGTAATCAAGAATCATCTTGAATTACACTTTGGGTGCGGCCACACAATCATCTGATTAATTCTAAAGAGGCGCCAATGGTATCATACTGCATTAGACAATTTGAGGAACAAATTCTTTATTGAATACAAGTGTTGTGGATGCTACGTCACATCACTTTCAAGAATAGCCTTTATAACTACCTTTTTTTGAATAATGTTTGACTTATAATTAAAAAGTGATATCCCCACATACAAGAATTATTTGTATCTCAAGTCTAAGGAGAAGTTATTTAACCATTTTCGATATCTTACTCATGACAAGGATCCAAAAGTAAATATTCGAAGGTTGAGGTTGTCCGTTGTGATTAACATATGAGTTTGATGGAACAGTCCACATATTCAAAATGTATAACCAAACACTCACATTTGTCTTAATTTAACAATATTCCTATATTGTTAATTGACAATGGACAAATTTAGAATAATTAAATTATTCAAGGATTAAACATGCAAATATATAACATAGTAGTATAAATGAAAATGATCATACCAGGTATATCAATTCATTATTCTAATAGAACTGCTTTTAGTTCAATTATCCAAATACTAAAAATAGATATGCGTAAGACTAATTAGTAAGTTGAAGTCTAATGTTTCCAACATGATCAACTCTTTCTGTAAAGAAAGCTAAATAGTTCATCTAGGTAAACATTCAAATACTTGTTTGAAAAACACAAATATCAGACGCGATTTGTATCGATAGGATGAGTGTCTTATTTTACATATGCATACTATTGAAAGGGTCATAGTTATAAAAATGTCATAGTACCTTTTATAGGGTATTTGAAGGCAGCAACATACCTATATGAGACAACCATCTTTACATTTCCTAAAATGTAAAGTATTTTTATTCTTATGCTCTTAAATGAGCATATAAAGTTAGCAAATTTCTCATAAATGATGAAATCCTACATTAACAAGGATTGATTATCCTCTAGCATTGGTGTATACTAACAATGCTATGCCATATATAATTCGTAAATGTTTGTTTTAACAATTATCTAAATGCTCTTTAATTATATATTATTGTTGTCAGCTCATTTTGCTCTTGTGTAAAAGTAACAACCAGTCTCATACACCATATAATATATACATGATGAATCCTTAGTTAAAAACACAAGGTTTTTGTTTATGAATTAAATTATCTCAAGTGAAATATATCATTTAGGACTTGCTTCAATGATATATTGCATTGTTTGGACTTAATCACCATATATGTTTATTTAATAAACTTTTATTCTAAGGTTGTCTGTTTAATTCATGAATTCCAAATTGAAGTTTCATTCCAAGCTTAAGGATTAACATCCGGCTTAGATGAAATAATTCTTTCAATATGTTACACAACATATGAATTTTAAGGAAAAAACATAGTGCTCCCACTTAATGTCAGGCGAACTCAAGAGTTATCTTATTTTTATCATAATCAAATTATAAATAAACATAAGATTTTAGCTCCTAGATGGATGATCAAATCCACATTTGGATTCTCTTATCTTGTATACATTATAAAGATTATATGGACTCATAAACCTTTTGATTACGCACGCTTCTCGCAAAGGTAATCATTAAGGAATGAGTTACAAAACCCCTGCTTCTTGTGCTAACATTGTCGTAGAAACCAGCATTAGAACCTAAAAAAATTATCCTCAAGGTGTTTGACAACATATTGCAAAGACTACTACACTACCATTGACTCTAAAACAATACTTTAGCAAGTTCACAAAATCGTTTTTATAATATATAGACTTATAGAGATCAAATATAGCATAATGACTTTCAATCTCAAATGAAAACAATAAATGAATGTAATTTTTTATCACCGCAAATAGCAATTGCAAGATCCTCTCTAAGCACTATACATTTAAATCACCTCAATATGTTTATCTTACGTAATAACACAACATTTCAGTAGCCTCCTTTTGTCATTATTTGGATCAAATGAATTTGCAAAACAAAGAAATGAACATAAACATATTATTATATCTTTATTCAAGTAACCGAGTATAAGTAAGATTTACTTTCATTTGAGTATAATAGATAGTAAAACCATACGATACTATATCCTTTTCGTTTAGCAGCAAGAGTCAAAATCAACCCAAAACAAACAAAACACATACCATCATTTTTCGAAGAATCAAAAAGAAAAAAAAAGGCATCTCGACAAAGACAATACAATGTTACCTGATAAACAGAAATTAGTCAATACCTGCATTGTGCATTACGGTTTAACAAAAATGACATTTCACGACTGCTGCGTACATCAACTATGGTCACGGCAGAAACATGTGTTGCTTTAAGTAAAATAATTGGTTATTTATACACAAGAAGTGGTGGAGGAAGGTAGTGGTACAAACTTTGTAATTTGAATGTTCTAATCCATAATATATTACATGGTGAACGTGCCATAATACTAAACTCAATCTCTAAATATGTGGAAAGTTAGTCAAGGCAAGTTGACTTTTAATTTATGTGGCTTGGATTGATTTGTGTGATGATATTATGGTAAATAGGCAAAGTCATGTCATAATACTTTCTCTTTGCTTCGTCGGCAATAGAAAAGGAAATGTCTTTATTTTTCTTACTTTTTTGTTTTTATTTATTTTCTACTTTGTTATTATTATTATTTTTTTCGTTTTTATATTTTTTTATTTTTTTTCTTGTTTCACCTTTATCTTTTATATTAAAAATATTAAATAAAATCATTGCATATGTTTTGTTAGATAAAGAGTGTATATGTTGATATGTGTCAATTAATATTTTGTTCAAATTGAAGGGTACGATTTCAGACTCATACATCTCAATTCTATCGCGACTCATTTAGTTAATCATTTTAAAAGTTCAATTCAAACTCTGACACATTTATTTTTTTCAAATAAACATGAGATTGCATGTTTCGTTTAAAATCTTTAACATTAAATTGATTGTATTATAAAATTTGTTTTTTATTTAATAAAGTTTATTTCTTGTGCGAATGGGATCGTTTTATATTTAAATTGTTAAAACTATAATTTAACACATCTAGACATTTTTACAAATAACAAACAGTTTTATTTTATTTGAATTCTTTCTCAACTACTTATTCAGATTAAGATGGTAATCACATTCAGACTTTTCTACCGAATATTCAGATTCGGATGTACGAATAACATTCAGATTCAGAGCCTCTTAATAAACAAACAACACCTTAGTCGAGGTTAATATTTTTCTGAATATGTACCTAAAAACGCTAATCATATGTGACTCGATAAACCTAAATAAATATTGTTGTAAATATTATGGGCTTATGTATATTCATCATTTTCTTTTTAGCCCATTAACATTAGAGCTCCACAGGTACTAATCTACCTTATAAGTACTACACAATTGTAACCTCCTACTAGTCAATAATAAGAATTATTTCTTCTCTTATTCTTGTATTCTTATTCTTCTCTTCATCTCTTATTTTTAACATTTATAATACGTTACTAGTACGAATTGTCTAAAAAAAATAAGCATAAATAAGCATGATGCTTTCCCACATAAATTCGGGTAAAGGCACAAACATAACTCCAATCTTGAATAACTTCCATGTTGAAGATTTAATCATAAGCAATGGGGGAGCTTTGAAAAGACCAGAGAGGGTGTTGCCCCCTAGTGTTTGGACCAATAGTGTAATTTTATGTATATTTAAGAATTCATTTTGTCATTTTTACTATAAGTATTAGGCAACGCACTAGTAATTTTTACTATATTTAAGAATTTATTTTTTGTATTGTCCACAGAAAAAGGCCAGTTAGTTCGGGTTTTATTGACATTGTAATAAAGAAGCCAAAAAACTAGAAAGTGATAAGCTTTTTTGAAATTTTATTGTTGTATTTAGTTGGATGAGTTTCAAAGAACTGTTATAAAGCTTACATGAAACAGTAAAAAGTTAAATGAAATAAAACATTTCGATTATTGGATGTGTTAAGTGAAAGCGAAGAAAAGAAGCAAGTAATATGATCTAACAAAATAAGTACCTGAGATCGTTTTAGAAATTTTTGCTCAGTCATTCCAAGAGCTAATGAGTAGCTGTTGGTTATTCAAGCGCATGCATCTCTTGGATATGGAACGAATCGTTAAAGACTACATACTATATTTGACGAATCTTATGCGTCAAATGACAACCAAACAGATGGTATTCTTCGATTCTTTAATTTGTTATGGACTATTAGGTGTTCATATTGCCTATTAACTTGATTAGAGCTCACCAACGTCATTTGCTATTCAAGACCATCAAGTTTGGAAATGCCAATGCATCGACGTTTGTTTTAATAATTGTTACAAACTCAAATTTCTATCGAATAATTCATGTATTATCTGAATATTTCTTTCATATATTAACACAAAATGTTTACATTTGATGTTTTTCTTAATTTGTTTTCGCATATAATTTCTTACAAAAAAAATATATTTAAAATACCTCGTGAGTTGGTATGTGTTTAATTACACATACTTTTTTCCTTCAAAATCAACCCTAAACAACCAAAAACGCATATAAATTGCCATAAATATGCTTGTTTTGTGTTTGTACTATGCAGGTATCGGATGATCGGAAATTCACTAAAAGACAAATCCGAAGCCAAACCGGAACCAAACTAACCTGGATTTAGAAAGACCAACAAAACTGAGGCCAAGGGTACAAAAGGGTTGAAAACAAAGCTCAAACGGAAATTACCGGATCGACTCGACAAAGTTTGCGCATTTAATGAAGACAAAACGAAGTCAAAGTCAACCCTGGGATATGGCGTTGGAAAGAGCATCAAAAACCAAACCCGAAAATCTTAATTTCCAAAAGTGGGCCCACCCGTACCCACCTAGTGGGCCCGGATCAGCCCACTATATTTAAATTAAACCCTTAACAATGATAGCCCACAAGGACCAACCATGAAATAAGATATATAACCTTGAGGGGCTGTTCCTGCCAACTCCCCCAAAGTTATAGCACCACAAGGACTGCCATTGCAATACCAATTCCACCTCAGGGACCATTTTTGCCAATTCAAAAAATGAAATATATCACAATGACGAAAAATGCAATCATCATATATACTTAGAGGGACCAAACTTGCCATTAACCCAAATTTTTCCCCTGCATCAAAAACAGATACTCAACCCTATTTTTCCCGCCATTAACAAAACCCAAGAACTTGTTCACGGGACTCCTTCCAACCTTTTACCCTGCAACCCCAATATCACCAAGAGATTAAACCCTTAACCCCTCTCCACTAAGCCCTTTATTTCCACCTTGGCAATCTGTGGCTCAATTTGGGCGCCAAAACACAATCAATGGCCAAGATCATCATAACTCAGCAGCAAGCTAAATGGAGGGTGTGGATTGAGACTCTGAAGCCTCTCACACAGAAA
>BQNB010045980.1:0-43978 GCA_026074375.1 Tanacetum coccineum | reverse complement strand
TAAGCTTGAATCACTTGGAAACAAATGCTTAAGATTAAATGATCAAAGGTTTGTAGGTGATGTATAAACTGATTTTAGACAAAAAAGAATAAGTGCAAAAGGTGAGAAAATCAGTAGAGAACAGTCCAGTATTTATAGGCAAAGCTGGGAGCTTTTTGGCTTGGCCGGCCCCCTTATCTCATATGTCGCCCCCCTTAGCTCCTATGTCGGCCCCCTTATCACTAAGGGGGCCACCCATAATAGGACGCTCCTAATTTTGTCTTTTTCAGGGGAGGTGTTTTCTGAAACATTTTTAGCCGTTTTTAGGTAGAAAATTTGAATTCAAAATATTTATTTTGAATAAAACATTTCTTTTAAATACAAAAATATTATGTATAAGTTTTAAAAAAATGTTTGTTACATTTTATAAAAATGTAAGGTTTAAGAAAAATAAAAATTCCTTTGATCATAAAATAAATTAAGAATTTATTTATTCATACCTTAAGTGATTTACGTCGGGCGCAAACTTCGTTGAGACGTCGATAAATGTTGTCGTATGAATGCTTTGATGATTTGTGATCACGAGTAACTTAAACACTTTATGTTATGTGTTATAAGTTACATGTTTGTCATCACCAAAACATGAAGAGAATGTATAGATTAAATATCGTAATATTTCTACCAACATTTTTTGCTATACTTAGAATTAGATTCTAAAGAGAATTTCAATTTTTAGCGAAATAAAAATTTAAATTAACTTTTGGAGGGAAAAATCACGGGTTAACAGTTCGAACCACATGTGACAACCGTGACTTGAGCAGGTTGTCAAACCTTTAAAGTTGACTAAAGTATTTTTATGTGTTATAATTGAGTGCTTATGTGACCTTATATGGGTATTTGATATCAATCCGTGATGCGTTTTCATCATATTGTGATTGAGTTGTGGTTTTAGTGGCTATTTCATTTCGTTCACATTTTTGTGACAATGGAAATGATAGCATGATTTTATGCGTTATCATGTAATTTGGTGAATAATTGAAGTATAAGCGTAAAGAGTATATAATGTATTCCTATGAATGAATTAAGTCTAGTATTTAAATTTGATAAGCATTAGTATTTCTAATTTAGGAAAGTAATTTATGAAATGAAATTTATAAATAGTAAGTTTATAACTAGTTTTTATTTAAAAAGATTTGCAAAATTAATAAAGGGTTTTTATAAAAATAACAAAATAAGAGTAAATATACATTTAATAATAATTAATAAAAAAATTAAAAAAATTAAAGGGGTGTTTTGTTCGGCCGAAAGAAGGAAAAGGGAAAAAAAGAAAAACTAATTTGACTACAATTAGAAAGCTAGGTATTATAAATACAAAATCAAGAAAAACCTAAATCACTTTGTCTCTCCCTCTCTCTCTGTTGGCCGGTCGAAACCCCAAGAAGATTTTTTTTTATCAAGAATCAAGGTGGTGATTCAAGTGTAATCGGGTAAAGGTTTTAGGTATGATCTTTAATCCAGTTCTTGTTTAATCTTCTTATATTAGTAACTTTAATTGATGGATAAATTAAGGTTTATAATTTTCTGTAAATTAATGATATAAAACTATATGGGTGTGTTCGGGAATAGATTTAGAGCATGTTGGTGTAATCGGTTTAGGTTAGAACGCGTTAATTTGAAAGTTAGAGTTTGGCAGAATTTTAGGTCATGTTGATCGAATGATATCTCATTGATAAAAACGAGTTATGATATGAATCTTATGCCTAAACTTAAGTTCAGAGAGTCTAGTTTTCAAAAAGTCCAGCCCCGAAAGGTTTTGAGGTCGGGAAGTTAGTCAAATAAATTTTACAAGAAAAGTTATCAAAACAGTAAATTCGGGTCAGATTTGGGTCAGATTTCGGGGAGTAAAACCCCTACTTAGAAGTTGACTCATGGCTTGAAAACAATCAGAGATCATATTTTATGTGTCTATTAACTCCAGCTCAAAGCACAAGATCTAAAATGTTGTCTAAGTATTTTTAAGAAAATCAAACTTTTTGGTGTCCGTTCAGGTCCGAATTTAGGTACTTTGTGATGTTGAATTTTTATAAAATAGTTAAACTCAATATTATTTTTTCTAAAAAATCACAGTAGTTCATAACCCATTGGCAAGGTAGGGAATGAAGTAGAAAAAAGCAATTTGATGATTTAGTATTTTATTTGTAGTCATAAAGTGACTACAAAATTCTGCCGAAAAGCTGGAAAACTTAAATAAATGAATTAAGGGTATTTGGGTATAAGTGAGATATGGGAAGTGTGGTAAAGGGTTTATAGTCATAATATGAACATAGAAGTCCATCAATTGATTATTACATCGTCTTAGGCATTTAGTCTAATCACGTGTAACACGTGTTTTATTTATGTTTTGTTGATTTCAAGGAATTCGTGAAGTAGATGTGCATCAGGTGAGTTTTATAGTCCCATTTTTTTGTTTTTCTTGGGATGGATATGATGCAAATGTTTTGAAAATGTTTTGTTGCTGTGATTATGTATTTTAAATGCGTATGGACTTTACATGGCTATTATATGACTATGTGATACATGTTGATATTGATTAGGATCGGATGAGTACGCCTACTCAGTGTTATTTGTTACATTGATTGGGATTGGATGAGTACGGCTACTCAGTGTTATTTATGATATTGATTGGGATCGGATGAGTACGCCTACTCAGAGTTGGTTATGGTACCATGGGATCAGATGGATACACCTATCCTATGTATGTTTGTGTGGTACATTCTGGGTGAGCTTGGTTGCTTATAGTTCCATCTATTCTAAGCCCGAATGTGAAATTAAGTATGTGAATATGTTGATTCAGTTTTGGTTGCATGCTAGCATAGGTTCATGATAGTTTATATTTTTTCCTACCTTGTTTTGATAATCACAGTAAAAGCGAGTATTATTGCGTGTCTAAAACCTATGACTCTCACCAACATTATTGTTGACGATTTAAGCATCATTTTCAGGTGAGCATCTTAAGGAAAGTGAAGTTAGAAAGATTGGCTAGTGAAATCGTAGGCTTGCATGCGGAGTTATCTCCTAGTTTTCATTTCGTACTTGTTTTGAATTGATACCTTAAATGTTGATTAATTATTTAGGTTTTGAGATATTTTGTTTATGTCTTTGTATTAGAGTGACACTTTTACCTCTATACGAGACCCCCTTTTTCTTGTGTTAGGTATTGTCATGACACTTTGTGTCCATTTTTGCTTTGATTAATGCATTGTAGTTTTCTCTATTGTTGACACCATTGTGTTATGATGATACCCATGATGTTACACCTTGTGTTTCCGCCTTGGCTGGGTGTGACAGATTGGTATCAGAGCCTTTGGTTATAGAGAAGTAGGTGGTTGAACCTAGAGTATAACCTAGGATTCCTTCATATAGCTGCATTATAAGGTTTAAGTGTGTATTTACGTAAGTATCATATTTTCTCGCTTATCCGAAAGCTTTAATTATTTTATTTTTGTCTACTATTGTCTAATATAATATATATATACTAATACCTTATTCTTATTTTAGTCATGTCTCCTCCTACCCGTAAAAAATTTCGTTGGGGAACCGCTTTCCCAACTGGATTTAAGCGTTATAAGGACCTAGAGACAGGGCTTAGAATAAAACAGACAAACCGCAAATGTCGAGTACCCATTGAGCTGTATCCGTGCCGAGTTGAGGAAAAGTTAATTATGAGAAAATTGTAAGGAAAATGGATCATGAAAAAGGAAATGAGAATGATTTCAAAGGATGGCACAATCTATGAATTTCCGGGATACACATCATCTAAGGAAAAAGAGGAAGAAGAGGATGAAGAAGAGGAAGAAGAAGAAGAGGGTGAAGAAGAGGAAGAAGAAGAGGAGGAAGAAAAGGAAAAGGAAGAGTTAGAAAAGAAGAGATCAAAGGAGGCGTCAGAAATAGGGTCAAACTTCGAGTCTCCAAGTTGTGCAGCATTCGACAATGAAGCGGAATCAGATCTCGAGTCCACAACAAGGAGTGAACCCAAGTGTAAGGAGATGGAAGATACTTATGAGAGTGGCGTTAGACCCAAACTAGATTCATCTTAGCTATTCCTGCCTATATGTTACCCGACTACCCATCTCGTTTTATGTTTTGAAAAATTTAGTTTGTTTTTCTATGGTTGGAGCCATGTTTAGGAATGTTTACTTTCGACTTTTGGATTTTCAAGTATTTTAATATTATGACTTAAGTATTTGTTGGATTATTTCCGCGTGTGATGAGTTAAATAATTTGAATTATGTGTTATGTGGTGTGTTAATCTTAAGAAGTGTTGTCATATGAGGGAGTATACTCGTGAAAGGGGGCATCTATAATTATGGTGGCCAACATAATTATACATGCGCCACAACACAAGTGGACTTACAAGTATGATTACATGGATTGATGTTGACACGTTATATGTTGGTTATACTTGTATGTATATGGTAATGTGTAGAGTATGATAAGATTATGGGATTGGAAATCCATATTATATCGTCTAATGTATATAAATTTTATCTTATATAGAAATGGCTCCAACCCAACGAAGTAGCCCTAGCAACAACGAGAACCCCAACATCGCTGCTATCATTGCGTAACAATTGCAAAACATCCTTCCTCAAATCATCACCCAGGTAGCTAATAATGTGAACAATGCAAATGCTAATGGTGGAAATGGTAGGAATGGGAATGGTGGAAACAATAGATGTTCTTACAAGGGGTTCTTGGCTTGTAATCCCCGAGACTATGATGAGAAAGGTGGTGCGGTAGCACTTACTATGTGGATTAAGAAAATGGAATTAGTAATAGAAAATCGTAGATGCGCGAAAAATCAAAAGGTGAAGTATGATGCAAGCTCGTTCATAAATAAGGCCTTGACTTGGTGGAACACCCAGGTTCAGGCAAGGGGTCGTGAAGCTGCTATGGGAATGACATGGGTTCAGTTTAAGGCGTTGCTTGTGGAAGAGTTTTGTCCAAGTAACGAAATAGAGAAGTTAGAGAGTGAATTTTAGAATCATACTATGGTTGGGGCTAATCATGCGGGGTATACTGATCGGTTCCATGAGTTGGCCAAACTAGTCCCACACTTGGTGACTCCTGAGTCGAAGCGCATCGGAAGGTATAGAAGCGGATTGGCACCTCAAATTCATGAAATGCTCTGAGCAACTCAACCAACCACAATACAGAGTGCTATTCTTACGGTTGGGATACTTACTGATGATGCAGTCCATTGTGGTATGTTGACAAGGAGTAGTGAGAAAAGAAAGGAAGTGGAAGAAACCGGTAAACAAGGAGGTTCATGGAAAGATAATAAGAAGGCAAAAGTAGGAAAAGGATTTGTGGAGACAACTCCTCCTAGAAATGTGAATGTGGGCGCATATCCTAAGTGTGCTAAGTGTTTTACTTATCATCCAGAAAATAGACCTTGTAGGTTGTGTTTCAATTGTTAAAAACCAGGTCACTTTGCCAGAGATTGTCGGGCGTCGGTTAAGCAGGTGACGCCAGTTAGTGCTGTTAGGATGGGAAATAATCAAAGGGTTTGTTATGAATGTGGGAGCTCTGAACATCTTCGCAATACTTGTCTTAAGTTAAACCGAGCACCTGGTCAACAGGAAACCGTTTAGCTTTGAAGGGCAACCGAAACACCCAAAACAATAGGAATCAAGCTAGAGGAAAGGCCTTCAGTGTGAATGCAGTCAATGCTCTTCAGGATCCTAACATTGTGACAGGTACTTTTTCCTTAAACGATCACTTTGCTACTGTACTATTTGATTCTGGAGCTGATTTTAGCTTTATTTCCACTAAATTTGTGCCCTTATTAGGTGTGAAACCTAGTATTGTAAGCCATGGATATGTAATAGAAGTAGCTAATGGTAGGAAAGAAGAAGTTGATAGGATTATCCGTGACTGTAAACTAGAACTAGGAAATTCCTTGTTCACTATAGATTTGATACCGTTGGGTCATGGAAGGTTTGATGTAATTGTGGGTATGGATTGGTTATCTAAGAATAAGGCTGCGATAGTGTGTTATGAGAAGGTGGTTAGGATACCGTTGGAAGGTGGTGAGATACTTTGTGTTCAAGGGGAACGCACTTTAGGAGGTACGAAAACACTAATGAGCATGAAGGTAGATGAACCGGAGTTGAGTGATATTCCCATTGTACGAGATTTCATTGATGTATTTCTGGAAAGAATGTGGTCATACCACCGCAACGGACAGTTGAGTTCCGCATAGATTTAATTCTTGGATCGACACCGATTGCGAAGTCTCCATGTTGACTAGCACCCTTAGAAATGCAAGAGTTGTCTGAACAACTTTAAGAATTGCAAGATAAAGGCTTTATTCGGCAAAGTCATTCTTCATGGGGAGCCCTAGTATTGTTCATTAAAAAGAAGGATAGTTCATTGCGCATGTGCATAGATCACCGGGAATTGAACAAGTTGACCGTCAAGAACCGTTACCCTCTCCCCAAGATCGACGACTTATTCGATTAATTACACGGAGAGCGATTATTCTCTAAGAATATTCTCAGGTGGGTTATCATCAACTTAGAGTGCATGGGATGATATCCCAAAGGACTGCGTTCTGACGCGTACAAGACACACTTTGGAGTTTACGGTTATGCCTTTTAGGTTAACCAATGCACCAGCGGTCTTCATGGACTTATTGAACCGGGTTCGCAAACCGTACTTAGAGAAGTTTGTCATTGTATTCATTGATGACATCTTGATCTACTTAAAGACTAAGGAGGATCATGAGGTTCATTTAAAGTTGGTGTTGGAGCTGCTGAAAAAGGAGATGTTGTATGCTAAGTTTTTAAAGTACGAGTTCTGGTTGCAGGAAGTACATTTCCTCGGTCACGTGGTCAATCATAACGGTATTCACGTGGACCCAAGTAAGATTGAGGCAGTAAAGAATTGGAAAAATCATACGACACCGTCCGAAATATGATCATTTTTAGGGTTAGCTGGTTACTACCGACATTTTATCGTGAACTTCTCTAAGATTGCTAAACCCCTTATTTCGTTGACTTAGAAAAACAAGAAGTATGAGTGGGGCGCGGAGCAGGAAGAGGCTTTCCAGACTTTGAAAGATTATTTGTGTAATGCTCCAATACTGTCGATACTTGATGGAATTAAAGATTTTGTAGTCTATTGTGACGCGCCGAATCAAGGATTAGGTTGTGTACTCATGCAGAGAGGCAAGGTAATCACCTATGGATCACGATAATTGAAGATCCTTGAGAAGAATTATACAACACACGACCTAAAGTTGAGAGCAGTAGTGTTTGCTCTTAAGACTTGGAGGCATTACTTGTATGGAATGAAGAGTGTCATTTATACGGATCATAAGAGTCTTTAACACATATTCAATCAGAAGGAGTTGAATATGCGTCAAAGGAGGTGGATTGAGTTATTCAACGACTATAAGTGTGAGATTCGCTATCATCCAGGTAAGGCTAACGTAGTAGCTGATGCCTTAAGTAGGAAAGAGCGAGTGAAACCTAAACACGTACGAGCAATGGCTATGACCATTAAGTCCGGAGTTAAAAGTATGATACTGGTAGCCCAGAGTGAGGCGTTTAAGGAAGAGAACGCGCCAGCAGAAAGATTACATAGATTAGACCAACAAATGGAAAGGAAAGAATACGAGAGCTTATACTTTATGGATCGCATATGGGTTTCGTTAGTGGGAGGTGTGAGAACCATAATCATGGACGAAGCTCATAAGACTAGGTACTCTGTGCATCCGGGAGCGGATAAGATGTACCATGATCTTTGGGATATGTATTGGTGGCCGGGTATGAAAAGGGATATCACTACATATGTTAGCAAATGTTTAACTTGTTTAAAAGTAAAGGCTGAGCATCAAAGGCCTTCGGGTTTATTGCAACAGCTAGAGATACCCGGGTGGAAATGGGATAACATCACTATGTATTTTATCACGAAGTTACCTAGGTCGAAGAGTGGGCATGATACCATATGGGTAGTAGTCGACAGACTGACCAAGTCAACTCATTTTCTGGCGATACATGAGGATTATAGTATGGAGAAGTTGGCAAGGCTGTACATCGACAAGATTGTCGCACGGCATGGAGTGCCTGCGTCGATTATTTTGGATCGAGATGGACGGTTTACATCACGTTTCTGGCAAACATTACAGAAAGCCTTATGGACGCGATTGGATATGAGTATGGTGTATCATCCTCAGACGGTTGGACAAAGTGAGCGTACAATTCAGACATTGGAGGATATGTTAAGAGC
The DNA here is from genome assembly GCA_026074375.1 of Tanacetum coccineum. NCBI lineage: Eukaryota > Viridiplantae > Streptophyta > Magnoliopsida > Asterales > Asteraceae > Tanacetum > Tanacetum coccineum. Next base: position 35,704 of record BQNB010045980.1, on the reverse strand, counting down.
GTGTGTGATCGACTTTGGTGGTAGTTGGGATATCCACCTATCATTAGCTGAATTTTCTTATAATAATAGTTACCATATGAGTATTCGATGTGCTCCATTTGAAGCACTATATGGAAGGAAATGTAGGTCACCTGTTTTATGGGCCGAAATTAGAGAAAGCAGGTTAATTAGACCGGAATTAGTGCAAGAGACGACTGATAAGGTAGTTTTAATTAAGGAAAAGCTCGAAGTGGTAAGAGATCGTCAAAAGAGCTATAATGTTAATAGGCGCAAGCCACTATAGTTTGAGGTTGGGGATCGAGTGTTACTAAAAGTGTCGCCTTGGAAGGGCGTGATGCATTTTGGAAAGAAAGGTAAGTTGGCACCAAGGTATGTATGACCATTCGAAATTCTTGAAAGGGCGGTCATGTAGCTTATCGGTTAAGATTGCTCGAGGAGTTGAGTAGCGTACACGACACATTTCATGTGTCAAATTTGAAGAAGTGTTTGGCGGATACAAATCTGCATGTGCCACTAGATGAGATCAAGATTGACAAAACCCTTTGTTTTGTTGAGGAACCCATAGAAATTACGGACCATGAGGTTAAGAGTTTGAAATGTAGTAAGATTCCAATCGTTAAGGTTCGTTGGAATTCAAAGCGTGGCCCTGAGTTTACGTGGGAACGTGAGGACCATATGAAAGCTAAGTATCCCCGATTGTTTGCTGACTGTGCTGTTGAACCTACTAATTAAATTTTGGGATGAAATTTCCTTAAGGAGGGGATAATGTGACAACCGTGACTTAAGCATGTTAGTCAAACCTTTAGAGTTGACTAAAGTATTTATATGTGTTATAATAGAGTGCTTATGTGACCTTATATGGGTATTTGATATCAATCCGTGATGCGTGTTCATCTTATTGTGATTGAGTTGTGGTTTTAGTGGCTATTTCATTTCGTTCACATTTTTGTGACAATGGAAATGATAGCATGATTTTATGCGTTATCATGTAATTTGATGAATAATTGAAGTATGAGCGTAAAGAGTATATAATGTATTCCTAAGAATGAATTAAGTCTAGTATTTAAATTTGATAAGCATTAGTATATCTAATTCAGGAAAGTAATTTATGAAATGAAATTTATAAATAGTAAGTTTATAGCTAGCTTTTATTTAAAACGGTTTGCAAAATTAATAAAGGGTTTTTATAAAAATAACAAAATAAGGGTAAATATACATTTAATAATAATTAATAAAAAAAATAAAAAAATTTAAAGGGGTGTTTTGTTCGGCCGAAAGAAGAAAAAGGGAAAAAAGGAAAACTAATTTGACTACAATTAAGAAACTAAGTATTATAAATACAAAATCAAGAAAACCCTAAATAACTTTTTCTCTCCCTCCCTCTCTTTTGGCCGGTCAAAACCCTAAAAAGAATTTTAAAAAAATATTTTTTTATCAAGAATCAAGGTGGTGATTCAAGTGTAATCGGGTAAAGGTTTTAGGTATGATCTTCAATCCCGTTCTTGTTTAATCTTCTTATATTATTAACTTTAATTGATGGATAAATTAGGGTTTATAATTTTCTGTAAATTAATGATATAAAACTATATAGGTGTGTTCGGGAATAGATTTAAAGCATGTTGGTGTAATCGGTTTAGGTTAGAACGCGTTAATTTGAAAGTCAGGGTTTGGCAGAATTTTAGGGCATGCTGATCGAATGATATCGCATTGATAAAAACGAGTTATGAAATGAATCTTATGCCTAAACTTAAGTTTAGAGAGTCTAGTTTTCAAAAAGTCCAGCCCCGAAAGGTTTTGAGGTCAGGAAGTTAGTCAAATAATTTTTACAAGAAAAATTGTCGAAACAGTAAATTTGGGTCAGATTTGGGTCTGATTTCGGGGAGTAAAACCCCTACTTAGAAGTTGAGTCATGGCTTGAAAACAATCAGAGATCATATTTTATGTGTCTATTAACTCTAGCTCAAAGCACAAGATCTAAAACATTGTCTATGTATTTTTAAGAAAATCAAACTTTTGGTGTGCTTTCAGGTCCGAATTTGGGTACTTTGTGATGTTGAATTTTTACAAAATAGTTAGACTCAATATTATTATTTTTTTAAAATCACAGTAGTTCATAACCCATTAGGTAGGTAGAGAAAAGCAATTTGATGATTTAGTATTTTATTTGTAGTCATGAAGTGACTACAAAATTCTGCCGAAAAGCTAGAAAACTTAAATAAATGAATTAAGGGTATTAGGGTATAAGTGAGATATGGGAAGTGTGGTTAAGGGTTTATAATCATAATATGAATATAGAAGTCCATCAATTGATTGTTACATCATCTTGGGAATTTAGCATAATCGCGTGTAACACATGTTTTATTTATGTTTAGTTGATTTCAAGGAATTCGTGAAGTAGATGTGCATCAGGTGAGTTTCATAGTCCCATTTTTCCGTTTTTCTTAGGATGGAAATGATGCAAATGTTTTGAAAATGTTTTGTTGTTGTGATTATGTGTTTTAATTGCGTATGGACTTTACATGGCTATTATATGACTTTGTGATACATGTTGATAATGATTGGGATCGGATGAGTACGCCTACTCAGTGTTATTTGTGATATTGACTAGGATCAGATGAGTACGCCTACTCAGTGTTATTTGTGATATTGATTGGGATCAGATGCGTACGCCTACTCAAAGTTGGTTATGGTAACATAGGATCGGAGGGATACGCCTATCCTATGTATGTTTGTGTGGTACATTCTGGGTGAGCTTGGTTGCTTATAGTGCCAGCTATTCTAAGCCCGAATATGAAATTAAGTATGTGAATATGTTGATTCAATTTTGGTTGCTTGCTAGCATAGGTTGATGATAGTTTATTTTTTGTCCTACCTTGTTTTGATAATCACAGTGAAAGCGAGTATTATTGTGTGTCTAAAACCTATGACTCTCACCAACATTATTATAGACGTTTTAAGCATCATTTTTAGTTGAGCATCTTGAGGAAAGTGAAGTTAAGAAGATTGGCTAGTAAGACCGTAGGCTTGCATGCTGAGTTATCTTATAGTTTTCATTTCGTACTTGTTTTGAATTGATACCTTGAATGTTGATTGATTATTTAGGTTTTGAGATATTTCGTTTATGTCTTTGTATTTGATTGACTCTTTTACCTCCATACGAGACCCCTTTTTTCTTGTGTTAGGTAATATCATGACACTATGTGTCCGTTTTTGCTTTGATTAATGCATTGTAGTTTTCTCTATTGTTGACACCATTGTGTTGTGATGATACCTATGACGTTATGCCTTGTGTTTCCGCCTTGGCAGGGTGTGACAACACAACACTTCATAATCATCGAAAAGATCCACAAATCAATTTTACACATCGAAATTGAATGGAATCATCACGTTAAAATTCAGAAGAGAGAGAACTACAACAGATGCAACTCGAAGAAAGACAATTGCACTCCAATTGCATGGCTAGGTTTAAAGAGCTCAAGACACATCTTGAATTTCTCCAAAATATTAACTGCCTTTTAGTGGGTAGAAACTGACCATATGAAATTGCATTTCGAATATTCTTCCAAGAAGAGTATGAGACTTTCTGAATAAAGATGTATCTCAATTTGAATCAACTTCAATGGCAACTTGAAAGCAAGTATCTTCATATCTGTGATCCAAAATCTTGTCTTGATGTACTCATAACACCGTTCAAGAAATGTTTTGACTCGAAAGATGTGAATGCTTTGGATTTTCACAATAAAAGCTGGCAAAAGGACTTCAAAGATAATACGAGATACGAACCTGAAACTTATAGACGTAATTTACTCCAGTACCTGGATGTACTTGACAAGCTTATTGATGAAAGAGTACTTAAATACGGAGAATTACGGTTGAAAGAAAGAGAAGTTCAAGCAATAAAGGAGATTGAAAAACGGCTAAAAGAAAAAGAGATACAACAGCAAGAGAGTTTGGTCACTAAGGGTACTACATTGGAAGCATGTTTGGTCACTAAGGGTGTAGTAATGGAAGCTTGTTTACTTACTGAGGCTGCAACATTGGAAGCTTGTTTGGTCACTGAGGGTATAAAAATGGATGATAGTTTGGTTGCTAAGGAACGCACAGATGACTCTGTTACATCGTCAAAACAACTTGATGAAAGCAGCAGTTCAAGGAATGAATGCAGCAGATCATGGAATAAAAACAGAAGTTCAGACCATGAAAGCACCAATTCAGGGAATGATGCAGATGTTGATATTGGACCTTCATATGACAATGACACAATGTCTAAGGTATATCATGATATGTTTGAAAATATGTTTGTTCATGGAATACAAAATCACAACCTGAATCTATTCCAGACACATATGTGGTGAATGAGAATAATAATAATATTATTTCTGATACACCAAATATGGATCTGGATAGAGACAAGGAAGAACATGATTATGTAGATCATGAGCAACAACGTGCTTTCTTTGCTTCCTTGATTAATAAACTCAAATGTGATATTGAAAAATGTAATAAAGTTAATCATGAAGCTCAGCAAGCGAATACCTTATTGACAAACGAGCTTGAGAAATATAAGGAAAAAGAAAAAAATTTGCACAAGAAACAACAATTGAATCTGAATACTGCAAAAAGATTAAGCTTTTAAATGACGAAATCTCAAACCTCAAATCTCAAGCTTGTAAAAAAGATAAGACATTCGCCAAGGAAAATAAAAAGTATGATGAGTATGTCCAACCGCTTTTAAACAGAAAAAATGAACTTGAAAAGAAAAATTAAGAGTTTTTGAAACAAATAAATGATCTTGAAAACAGACTTCGAAAAGCGAGACAGACTGATCAGACTCTTCGAATGTTTCTTCCAAAAGAAGACAATGTTAATACAGGGTAGTAGGGCCTTAGCTTTAAGAACAAAAATGATGTTGAAAACCCAAGTTTATTGAGCAAAGCCAAGGAGCTCGCACCATACTTGTATAACATTGATGAAATAGGAAAAGACTTGCTTTTTGATCATAAGATCATTTGTGAAGAGGAATTAAAATGTAAAGCTGAAAAACATTTGAAAGTAAAACAAAGAAAATCTCCGCTCTCGTATTATGGCTTTGTATATGGTGAGACTCAGTTTGAAGAACCACCAAAAGTTCCTTTGAAAACCTAACTTGTTCATTTGAAAAAACATTTGGAACAAGCTCAAAATTTCAAAAAACATTTGGAACAAGCTCAACTGCAAAATAATGATCCAACACTTTGGGAAAGTCTTCCATTGAAATATTTTTGCTATGTCAAACATGCAATGCTTAGATTTGAAAAAGAAATTGTTTCAAAGCAAAACCCCCCTCGAGAGAATGTTTTCACTAATTCAAGTTTTGAAGATAATGTCAAAAGGATAGCTAGAAACCGATTGTCTGAAGAATTTGAACCATTAGTTAAAGATGTCAATCTTTAACTAAACTGCTTTGAAAAGGGTCTTGTCAAAGAAATGAAAGATGATTTAAAGTATGTCATGTCTCTAGAAGACGAGTTTGATGAAACGTGTTTGCTTTTAGACATTCAGCAAGAATTTTTCAAAACCCAGTTTGAGTCAGTCAAATCAGAGTCATATAGCCATGTGTATGAGAACGGGATTTATGAACATCTCTTCTTAGGAAAATGAAAATCGTTGTCTCAAAATGACCATTAGCCAGATTTAAAAAGATTTTTCAAACATGGAGGCACAAAGTATTGCTTTTGAAATTGCACTTCAACATAAGATTCAAGAAAACAATTCTTTGAAAATAATTCAAACTGAAAATGAGAATTTTGTGGCATCCTTACAAATAAAAAATGCACATTTAAAATAGACTTATAAAGATTTGTTTGAGTCAATTCAAAGTTCAAGGGATGAAACTAATCAATGTGATGACGTCAAACTTAAGTTCGATTTTGATAAGATTGAAACTCAAAACATTGAGTTGGAACATCAAGTGGCTTCATTAATTAAAGAGAATGAACACTTGAAGTTGGTTTACAAAAAATTGTTTGATTCAATCAAAAAGTCACGAGTTCAGACACAAAGTTCAAACGTTTCTCAAAACGAAGCAGATTATTTAAAGTCTCGGTTGTCCGAATTTACGAATAAAAAGTTTGTTAAGTTTTTCAAAAGATTGAATCAATGAAACAGAAAAAGTTTGACTCTCGAATCCTAAATGATTTCCTTCAAAAACCTTTGTATGATTCTGATCCGTCTATTGTTGAATCAGAATCGGAGGAGAAAAATATTTTTTCAGAAATGAAACATCAAGTTTTGAAACAAAGATTAATGAGCTCGAAATGAATTTAGCTCAACAAACAAAAGATTTTGAGGATGTCAAAGTCGATTTCTCAAAGAAAACAGAAAAGTTCGAAACATATTTTTAAATACTTGAAAAGACAAGAGTTGTCCTTGAACGATAATTGGATAGTAAGATTCAAGATTCTAAAGCCAAAAAAGAATAATTTTTGAAACGAATTGCTTCTTTAGAATGAAAGTTGGCATCACAAGATCTTGTTTCAAATCAAAAGGAATATAGCGATTTAAGAACTTCATACAATGCTCTAAAAGCAAAGTTTGATTCTCTTAACAGGACAAAGGGAAATCTCTAGTTTCAAACTTTCAAACACCAAAAGTAAGTGTTTCTCTGAAGATTTACAAAGGTGAATCTTCCAAATCATTTCCAAAGAGGGTGACTCAGTTTACAACCTATTCTTTGCAAAAAGATAGGAAGTTTTCTAAGAAACCTCAAGTTTATGAAACACCTACTCCTCAAAAGGTTTTGAACTCAAATGATTCAAGTAAGAAAAGGCAAGGTTTTCAAACTCTAAACTCTCGTTTTACACCGGTAATGCAAGTGTGGAGACCAAAGCAAAGTCATTCAAAATCTTTCAAATACTCAAAATCAGAATTGCTTTCATTACAAAACAAGAATGATTCTACTTTGAAAATTCTAAACAGTGGAAGATTTCCATTCATTTCAAAAATAAATTCTCAAAATGAAACACCAGGTTTCAACAAATGGAAGTCTTCTTCTTCATCAAGATTTAAAACTCCACAAGAAAATCCAAGTTTTTATAATCAATGGAAAAACAAAAGGAATTTTAAATCTCCGTTGATTCCACGAGCTTTATTTCCAAATGAAACATCGGTTTCTAGTTCTCGTTGGAATTCAACTTCTTTGCATCAAATTGGCACAATCTTCAAATGGTTTTCAAAATTTGGTAAACCCATTAGCACCGTGCTTAAATGGGTTCCAAAGGTTATTGTCTAATTTGATTTCATAATGGTTGTTGGGTAATTCAGGTCAACACCCGAGCTTTAAATAATGGCTTCTGGACATTTTAGTTCAGGACACGCGCTTCAAATAAATGGTTTGTTATTAAATATCAGATAATAACTCGGTCTTCAAATATAAGGAAAATGTACGATTCAGTGTGTTTATTCTTAACAACGAAAAGAGAAATCTTTTCGGTCTTGAGTTATTAAATCAAACATTCAAAGTTTTGTAGCTCAAGTCAATGGCTTTTGTATACTTCTTTCCGAGACCCGTGTTTCCAAATAAAAGAAGGTGTACGTGTTAGTGCACTTATCTTAAGAAAAGAAGAGAAATCTTCTTGTTTTCGAGCAAAATTTATTCAAAATTTTTCAAAAGGTTTTCAAAATCTTTCAAAATTTTACTCATCAAAATGACTTGTGTACATTTTAGTGCACAACTCGGGTTTTCAAATAAAAGGAAAGTGTACACTTTAGTGCGCTTTACCTTCAAAAGAAGAGAAATCTTTTTGTTTTCAAGAATACTTTTCAAAATCTTTTATAAAGTTTGCTCAAAACTTTGACTTTTAAGTATTTCTGCTTAGAATTCGGATTTCAAAGAAAGGAAAGTGTACATTTATGTACATTTATCCTAACAACGAGAAGATATTAACTTCTCGGACTTGAGCTGACACAAAATGTCAATTCAAAGACATTCAAAGTCTTTAAAGCTCAAGTAACATTGGTTTTTCAAAACCGTTGAACACAATTTTTCAAGAATTTATCAAAAGATTTTTTTTAATCTTTAAAATTTTGTGTTCAACACTCCCTTGTCATGATTCTTTCAAAAGCCGAATCATTTTTATACATGGATCAACTTTTGAGGAGGAGCTTTTAAAACCAAATCCTTTTAATGTTGTTGGACACATCTCATAAAAGTCAAATTTTATGTATCCAAAACATTTAATGTCTAAGTACAATTTTTCTCAAGAATTTTTCAAAAATTCAAAATCTTTCAAAAATTGTGTACTCGACAGTATCTCCATCCCTCATTAATTGAGGGGGAATGAAGATAAAATGTTCCAATATTAGTCATGCAATAACCATTTTCTCCCATGTGTTTTTAAAATTCTCAAATAACCATTTTCCAACCAGAACCCGAGGGATCTACCCAAGTACATTCCATTAGATAGAATTAGAAGTCCTTAGGAAAGATGAAGTTGAATGAGAATAAGGGAATAATGTTGACTAAGGCATGAGCCAGCACTACAATAATCACAACAAGGTGCTAGTGATGAAGTTTTGGTAAACATTGAAGGGGTTGAAGAATAAAAAAGAAATGTTAGGATAAAGGGTCTAAAGAAAGAAGCCCTCCATACAACTTTATGCAGAAACCAGGTCAATACATATGCTATCAAAATCACTAAGATGATGTATGGTATTGAAGATAATCACCATGGACCCAGTGATGCAATGCACAACCCTCCCTAGCCACTCAAGGTCTCTCAAAAGATTCTTGCTTCATTTCTCATAGAGATAAACATGTAATCTATCGAATTTCTCACTCCGAGTTAGTTGGTATTGAAAAGGCGACAGTCAGCTCCAGCCTCTGATCACTAAAACCAAAACACACTCATTGAGTCTAGAGCCAAAAGAGATCATCAATAAATCTCACTAGGACACAATTCCAAAATACACTTGTTGTTCACAATCAAAGAACACAAGTAATATCTTAGATCATATGCATTATCCTCATGATCTTGCCAGAACATTCAGAGTGGTGCTCTTTAGCATTTCATAGTGACGAATGGAAATCTTTCTAGTGTTAACATCAGTCAGATAGTAACTAAATGATTCACTCTTATCGTGTTGTCTGCTTTGAGACGTTTTAGTAATGAGAACAAGCAAGTACGATGAATCTAATGCTTATGTGTTAGATGATCCAATACTTTTAGTTGGAAATCCTGTCAAGGAGATTCTTCTAAATTGAATCTACCTGATCACAGGTCAGTCTTCACATAACCGAAGGTTAACGCTACCTAATATTGACGAATGACAAAGCCATATTCATCCATAACTGTGCTTATTACTAACCTTTAATGTCAGGTTATAAAATGGTGGTTAGCTGAGTCAGATTCATAACCACATGCTCATACTCAGGACTTATAAGATTTAAGTAATCAAGAAAGCTCAAGATAAAGACTTTCGCTATTCTGATATTCAACATCTTTCTTAAAGATATCAAGATTATCAAGACAAAGATTGTCAAGGGAGATTGTTAGACAGCTTCCAAGATGACATAAGTATGGGCATGATTGGCCAAAGATACAAGATCGCAAGAAGGCAAAGTATTACAAGGATGATTAAGTAATGATGAAAGATCTTAAAGGCAAAGTCAAAAGACAGAGACAAAGACAAAGAAAAGATCAAGATGAAGATCACAAGTGCATGATTGGAACAAAAGGAGCTAGCATAACTATTACAAGAGAAAGACTCAAGATTAAAGATCAAAGTCACAAAGAGAGATCTCTATGATCACCCCTTAGGGGGAGATTGTTAGGAATTCAGAAAGTGTTGATCATTTAAGAGATCTCAATGATCGTCCCTTAGGGGAGAGATTGTTAGGAATTCAGTTTTAGTAAAGTAACTATCATTATCAATCTCACGAGTCTTGTAATAGTTAGACAATATAAAGCGTGTAATAGTTAGTCCGTTAGGCTAGTTCATTAAACTAGGTTTATGTATTAGTCCAAGGCCCGGCCCATGAAAGCCCACAAGAAGCCCATAGCTGGCCTAAGGGTCATATATAAACCCTCTTTACATATATAGAGGGTGTATGAGTGTGTGTTTTATGTGTGTAATAGAAAGATTATCCAAACACTCTCCACCATTTTCTTTTCTCCTCTCCTCTCTATATTTTGTATGTATGTGCATTGATTTGTGAGAAGACCATATTCTACAATTTATGCTCGTGTAAACCTGCTAGTGCAAGTGAGTTCATAGGTTGAGTTTCAAGCTATTTAAAATGAATCTCAGGTGAGTTAAACATGGAAACATCAAATAAGTTAAAAAACTCAGTTTTTCAGGCGAGTTATCTATAAGTTCAGGCAAGTTATCTATGGTATCCATGCGAGTCAAATGATGGTTTCTAAGCGAGTTAACTTGACATTTTCAAGCGAGTTAAGGTTTCATCTACCTAACTACCAAACGAGTTAACTTGACATATTCAGGCGAGTTAAATGTCAAATGTCAGGCAAGTTAACATGGTGAAGTCGGGAGAGTTAAACAATAATTTTAGGCGAACCAGGCGAGTTTGGTTCACATTTCAGGCAAGTTATATGTCAAATTCAGGCGAGTTAAGTGTTCTTTTGCCAAGCAAGTTAAACTCATATTTTAGGTGAGTTAATACAAATTTCAAGCGAGTTAATACTCAGTTTTAGGGGAGTTAAATGTCAAATCGATCCGCGCATTAGGTGGGCATAAGACTAAATTAGGGTTTCAAATTAATAGGGTAATCAAATCAAAGAAGATGTCATACCTTGAACCTAAAACCAACAACAAAACAAACATAATACATATCACTTAAAACGATCCTTAGAAAGATTCAGTTAACGTCAGACAACTAGTATTCGGGTATATGAATGCCAAGTGACTACGAGGTTGATTTGTTATTACTTATTTAAGATTAAAGTGGGATTTCACGAAGGCGTGCACTTATTTTATCTTGAAGTCGGGGTTGGTTGGATGCATGACTTTCTAAGATAACTTTCTTAAGCACAAAAGTTTAGGATTAAGACTTCGATTATCTAGTTATACCTGATGTAAGGAGTGACATTGTAGTACTCGCAGTAAATATCTATCACTTATAGATTTATGTTTCAGTGCTCAGTGTTACATGCAGATGTAGATGTGGATAATTTCAAGAGGTGTTGTACTTCTTATACTTTTGATGTTGGGTATAAGGTACTAAGAGATTTACCTTTGCACCATTCTTTAATCAACAAAAGTGAAAGCTTAAGTCACAAATTTGGGGGATTGTACTCTTGTTTTAAGTTTATCATAGCGAGATTACTCCATCAGTAGTAACTACCGATAGCCGACAGAATATGAGGTTGGTAAAGTTAGTTAGGGGGACTAAAGAGTAGAGTTGTGATCTGCAGATGATTCTTACGAGATATATTTGAGCTACATAATGTCAATGGTATTTTACGATCTTAGCAAAACTTTGCAAAGTTTCTCAACGTTGTTTAAAACTTTTCAAGATTTTTGCTTAAGACATGAACCTCTCGAGTATATGGTCGTATACGTCAATGATGATTCTGTTATAACTATCTTTGGGGAATAAACATGTATTCTGGGACGCAAAACAGGTTTACGTGATCGAGTTCATGGTTTAATGCCGGAAGTTAGTCTGCGGAGATGGTCAATGGTTTAACTTGTTACTTTGGGGTTATCGTTTTGACTTCCCAGGGAAAGAAATGTGTACTTGGTATGGTTTACGGGCCAATGAAGATATTGGTTTGGTAGATTCTTGTTGTGTATTATGTTTTCTACTTCCTTTTGATTGATTGGTTACTTGTGAAGTATTCTACAAGCCTGAGAAGATATGTTGCTGATTTCTTAGCATGTTCCCTTAAACGAATAATCACTAAGTCTGTTAGACTATATCAAACACATCATAACACACAAAAATCCTATAAATCTTAGAGAGAGAAAGATGAGACTAAAGAGAGAAATAAAAGAAAAAAGGTGGAAGATTACTTAGAGAAAAATGTAACCAACACCCTCCTAATAAGCTAAGAGGGTGGTATTTATACCTTAGAGAGGGCTTGGCCTCTTAGGCTTTCATTTGGACCTTCTTGGACTGAACTAGAGGAAAGAAAATAGGCTTTAGCCCGACACCTAGGCCCAATTAGCTTAATACAATTCCCGTAAACTATAGTTTCCTATACAAGGCTCGAGAATACATAATGACCATCAATTTACTAAAAACGAGGCTAACAATCTCCCCATAAGGGATGGTCATTGCACTTATGGCTTCACTTCTTGTGACATCTTGAATCTTGGAGCCTTGTATGCTTGGGATTTCTTTTGAAGTTCCTTTTGCATGCTTGTGATCTTGGATCTTGATCCTTGACTTGATATTTTTATCTTTAAACTTAATATCTTGATCTTTAGCCTTGAGATAATCTTATATACTTCTTGACCGAAACACTTCTTAACCGACATACTCATCCTTTGACATCACTTGAAGGCTGGCAATCTTCCTCAACATAGACCTTGTGACTTGATCTACTTGTAATCATATACTTGACGTTCTTTGAGGAAGTTTTTGTATATCAGAGCTTGCAAAAGTGTATCTTTGAAATTCAGAACTGTCTTCAAGTTTTGATCCATGCCATTGAATGTATCCTTGATCTTTGAGAATGAGTATGTGGCCTTGATTGTGACTCAGCCGGAATGTGGTTGATATACCATCGACTTGTCCTGTATGTTTAAGTTAATAATAAACAACATATATGGACGAATATGTCTTTGTCATTTTGTTAATTTTAGGTTGCGATAACCACTAGTTCCCCGTTTTATAGTATAAATACTATACCTGTGATCAAATAGGTTCAAAGAACCTTCTTGATAGGGTTTCCAGCTCAAAGTGTTGGATTCTCTAATGCATAAGCATCAGATTCACCATACTTGCTAGTTCTCATTACCGGAATGTATCAAAGTAGACAGCATGATAAGAGTAAATCAGTTAGTTACTATCTGACTGATTAAGTCTTCAATACGTGTTCAGTCTTCCCATGCCCAGATGCCCTTTTGAGGCTGCCGCAATAGAGATGAGATCGAAAACTTGTTTGAAAATCAATCGACATGTTAATGAATAAAGATTTTTAAACATATCAAAAAAAATTTGTTTTCAAAAAGCATCCTTCAATTCTCACTAATACACACAGATTATATTTGCGCCTGTGTTGGACTCTTGTACATCTTGTGTTCTTGATGATGAACAACAAGTATATATGGAATTATGTCCTAGTGAGATTTATTGATTGATCTTATTGGCTCTAGACTCTATAAGTGCACTTTTGTTATTTGGTGATCGGAGGCTGGAGCGGACTGCCACCTTTTCAATATCTATGATCTCGGAATGAGAAAGTCGATAGAAGAGTGTTGTACTCCGTGAGAAATGAAACAAACTTCTTTTAAGAGAAGCTTGAGTAGTTAGGAGGGTTGTGCATTGCATCACTCGGTCCATGATGACTTGTCTTTAATACCATAATCATCATTATGATTACCAATAGATTATGCAATGATCTAGTTTCTGCCTAAGATTGTATGGAAGGCTTCTTTCTTTACACCCTTTATCCTTACATTTCTTTTTAATTATTCAACCCCTTCAATGTTATTCCAATGCGTCCTCATTATCACCATGTTAGGTTTGTTCCTATGATAACTCATGCCTTGGATAGCATTCTTCCCAATCTCTTTTTCAATCATACCTAAGGACTTCTACTATATCTATTTGAGTATCCCTGGGTAGATCCCTCTGGTTCTAGCTGGATCATGGAACAAAATACCTATTCTTAACCGCCTTATAACATCGTAAGAAACAACAGTTAGTCAGTCTTTGGTATTTCCATAAAAGCCATAAAACCATTAAAAAGCAATCAACGTGTTCGAGAAATCATTTATTACACATTGAGAGTTTTCTATATCACCAAAAAAGCTCCCCCTACACATATGCATCATATTATGAAAGAGTTTTGCACATGCGAGGTCGAGAATGCACTTATAATCAAGAGATCTTATCCATGTTAAGCCTTATTGATCACATTTTAATCACTATTATCCCCCTCAAAAATTGCATATGTGGTGACAATCTTTGATTTAACAAGTGAATTAAAATACAAGTTAATGTACGTTGATCCACTTTTAAACTAATTAAAACAATAGGAGAACAGGAATGCATGCCAAATGAACCTCTTGATATTAATTATCAAAATTTATACTCCCCGTCAATAATAGATAAGAGTGAAAACTTGGAGCGGGAGATTATTGAGCACATAATTTTGAAAGATTTTGAATATTTCTTTTGAAAATATCTTGAAAATTATGCTCAACAGTAAAATATATGAGATATAACTGATTGAACATCATTTTCCTTAGTACTTCTCTTGAGAAATCCAAACTTTGAATGCTTCTATGACATTGCTCAAGACCGAGAAGATATGAACTTCCCGTTGTTTAGGATAAATGTGCATAAATGCACATTTTAATTTCTTTGGAGTCCGAGTCTTAAGCTGACATTTACTTAGAAGTCGTAGAGAGAATTTGAAGAGACATGTTTTGAAAACTTTTGAAACTATTGCTCGAACTTCATTTATATACCTGTGTTAATGTTAATCAACATTTCTAGGTACGCAAATGTTATCGATTGTCGAGAGACATGTCGGAGAAGATTATTTTTGGTATTTTTGAAATTTTTTGATTTTGTATTTTGCTTTTATATGTTTTATAATTTTTTATTTTGCTTTTCTAATGAATATATACAGTTATGAAATGTTTTAGACACACAAAGTAGATATGAGAGAATGTGTCTAAAAGCATTAAAACTTGGTTTTCAAAAAGCTCCCACTTAAAAATTGATCCACTTATAAAGAATGATTCGAATTTTGAAAGTGACATGAGAAGGGTATGTTGAACACATAATTTTGAAAGATTTTGAAAAATCCTTTTCTTAGAAAAATTCATGAAAAAAATGTGTTCAACTATTTTGAAAACAAGAAGATTTCTCTTCTTTTGAAGGTAAAGCACACTGAAGCGTACACTCCCCTTTTATTTGAAGCTCGGGTTATGCACTCAAGTGTACATAAGCCATTCCGAGATAAATTAGAGAACAACAAGCGGGTAGAAACACGTATTCTGCCTCCGGAGTCTCGTAAACCTGTCAATAAAAGAAGTAGAATCTGGAAACCCTTTGTTTTTATGTTCCAGAGGGTTAGAAGCACTTGCATTATCACACACAGATGTGTCAGACTCAATTTCGATGTTACTGGATTCAGTTATTGTTCCTCTAATGTTAAAAATTCTTCCAGTTGGTAACCACCTAAGGCAAGTTCTAGGTTTTCTAGACCTAGGTGAAGCAAGTCTTTCTTCTAAACCTAACTTCTTCGATTTCTTGACATGTGCCTTATGATTCGTTTGATTTACACTTTTTGAAGCATTATCACTTTGGTTTTTCTTGCTAGAATTCATGACATTCACATACTTAAACAAACATTCACCATGATTAGCAGTAATCAAACATTGCTTACAAGTAGCACAAACAACTTTAGATTTATCAATTCAAACAACAAGCTTAATGTTGATACCTACAGATGACCTATGGTTTGGAGTTATAGAAAATAGTAAATTCCTATGGTGTTCTTCTATTATCTCAAGATTATTCGAGAGGCAGCTACTCTTAGACGCATAGGGAATCCTATCATTCAATGGATTGCTCCTAGGTTATGGTTTTCTGGTCTTAGCAGTGCTTTCTACTCTTGTAGAAGGTAAACCATGTATGTTGGAATTCACATCTTTCTTAGTGATGACATGAGGTTGTGAAACAGTGATTGGTTTTGTCCTAACGCTTACTTTTACATGTTTGTTAGGCATAAAGTTGTCTACCTTAGAATTCTTAAGAGGATTAGTTTGAAACATTCCTGGGGTAATCACATTAGTGTTTTTCACAACTTTTGATTCTTGAGTTTTTGGTACCGAGTGTGAAGTGACTAGTTTCGGAAATGGAGTGACAAAATAAAGTTTTGTTCCTGAGGTTGAAGGTGGTTTTCCTAAGATAGATGGTTTTGCAAAATTAGTATTCACACTCGTACCTTTCACTTTATTTTGTTGTTTAAAAAACTTGGTATGTAACTGAACTCTTAATCTGGCGTTTTCATAAATCGTATGATTTAATCTTTTTTGCAAAGAGTCAGTTATGATTTTGGTTTGAGCCCGTGTCACTTTGATAGAGTCAAAAAGGTTCTTATAAATATTCTTAAGATGTTCATTTTCTTTTGCATAATTCAAAACCTAAAACTCCAAGGACACGTGATAACGCCCAAATCGAGTATATTTTAGGGAGCGTTATTTGTGCTTTTATATGAAATATTTGGTTAAATAAAGAACTTTTGTTGCTAATATTGTGCAAAGTGAAGTTTACATGTTTGTAGTTAGCAAAGATGGAAGAAGACAATAAAATAGGAAGAAAACATGAAGAAAATAACTTTTGGAGATTTCCCGACAAGTTACGTTTGGATAAGAGGTTTGGAGGCCCATTATAGTCCAAATACAAGTATTTAATCCATTTATAAGTTGTATGGGCCAACCCAAACCAAAAGGAAGCAAAAAGGAAGAAAATTAGCCAAGAAAACAACACTTTACATTTTGCTACGAAGTCTCAGCCGCCAGGCTGGCTGACGAGCCACCCAGATTGGTAGCAACAATCTAGCCGCCCGGCTGGCCACTTCTGGCAATTACAAAGTTACTAATTATATGTGAATTAAAGTGCAATAACTCTTCATGGCCGATCATTTCCCTCCATAACTACTAGAGGCTTGTTTTCTTGCTTGAGGGGCATGTATCTAGCCTATATATGCATACTAGGGGGTCAAAAAACCTAACACACACTTCTATAACCCTTGAAAAAGGTTTAGAAACCCTAATTACTCTCCTAAAAGGCTAGAATAGTTCTGAGAATTCCAGGAGTGAAGCAAGAATGTGGATATTGATCTTGGTTGCTTGTTGGTGTTTAGGAATTGGTTTTCTTTGTTGATTAGAGGCATTTAGATTGCTCTAAATCCAAGTCTAGACTTTCTTGTGTAATCGTTTGATAGGTATAATCCTTGTTCTTATATTTCCAGAAAGTTTACTTATTTTTATTTTCATGAACAATATGTTGGAATTGTGTTTTGAGTTTATTGAAATGAATTATGAGTAGTGTTTGATATACTTGTGCAAATGATATTAAATTGATTATGATGTGTTGATTATGATTGTATGCTTGAATCTTATGAATTGTCTTGTGGTTGTTTGATGAATAACTTGTTGGATTACATGTTGATGAAACCTAAAAATGGATTTATAGGCCAAAAGGATTTCCGGTTAAGTTTCATAATTAACATGTTCAAAAAGGCTTGTTTGATCTTAAACTCGAGTATAGGCCGAAAGGACTCATTGAAATTACTTGACAAAATCATGTTTTTCATAGCAATTGGATTAAAAATGGTTAGAAGGTTTGGTGTTTATAGGCCGAAAGGGATTACCATCATTTTAACATATATTTATGGATTTGTGAAAGACACCATAGATCGAATCCATATAACCTATGTTTTTGTTAGTTATACAATCAAGTTTAACCAACAAATCAACTATCATATCAATGAAATAAAATTTAGTACAAGTATTGTTTTTCCCATGAAAGAGTCTAAAGACACGAGTTTAGAAGTGATAGGGATCGTGACAACCTATTTGCTTATTCCGTTATTATATAATGATTATTACCAAGTCCCGTGGAACGAACTCAACTTACCCAACTTTACTATGAATGAACGAGTATAATTGCTCGTATGTATTTTTGGTAGTTTAATTAGTCGTGGTTTTAAATGTAAAACTTTCACCCGCTACCAAGCATCAAGTTTTTGGCGCCGCTGCCGGGGAATTGTGTTCTTTTCATATTTTAATCATTATTAATTGGCAGCGAATGTGTTTTTGTTTAAAATTCGTGTTTTAAAAACAATTATGTGGTTCTAGGTTCAGCCAGCCGGACGGCTCGTTAGCCAGCCAATCGGCTCGTGCCGCGACGAAGGGAAAACCCCAGCCAACCGTGCGGCTGAGAAGCGTAGCCAGGCGGCTAGGACTGTTCTGTAAAAAAAATTAGTTTCTATTTTTAATAAATTAAATTGAGTTTGCTTGTTTTTAATTTTGCTTGTATGAATGTTTAGGGATGTTTTAGATTAATAAGAGTGCATGTTTGTTAAATCGTAATCGTATTGTTTGTTTAGTGTGATTTGCTTTGGTTAAATAAGTCTTCGTGTTTATGAGTTTTAATGTGTTTAAAGGCGTCTATTTGAGTTTATTTAAGTTTCAATAAGTTTAACTGTTTTTAAATCAAAATAATTTTTTTTGTTTGGGATATCAAATAGCCAGTCGGCCGGCTAAAGAGCTGAGCCGGGCGGCTCGTCTGTGCATGTGAGGTGAAATTTAAGTTTTCGAGTTATTTGATTAATTGCAGGTCATGTTTTGGTTCAGGAAGTGTTTGAAATGCTATATTATCTCAGTTAAGTGTGTCTAAGTGGATATGTGATATGACTAACCCAAAAGCTAATGAATTGGTTTGTGATTTCATGTTTGTTTTATAGTTTAACTTTTGCTTAAGGAATGGATACTGTAAGTTTGGTTTCAAAGTACTTGAATGGTATGGAGGATATCTTGGATGATGGAGATTATATGGAAAGCTAGGAAGCTAACGGTTGAAAAAAGTAAGGAACAGTTAGAATTATTTGAAGCATTGAATCACAAGAGTATTATTGTCAACAAGAGTAGTCATAGGGTTTATGTGTTTAAGAAGGAACCTCCTCATTCCTACAGCAGGCCATTCACAAGGTTTTCCTTGCCTTGTGATGTGGACGGCTAAGGTACGTGGGATGCCGAGCTTGATATGGCAGATTCATTCAATTACATTACGGAAGAAAGGTTTGACCAATTGGGTTTTGTTCGATTAGACTATGGAAAGTACAGAAGAAAGATGGTTAGAGAGGTTCATGTGGAAATTCATGGTTTCACATTCTTGGTTGATTTTGTAGTGATCGGGTATGCAAACGAAGATGAGCCTTCGGTATCGTTTGGTAGAGATTTCTTGGTAACTTCCAAGAGTAGGGTTGATTTTGGAATTGGCAAGATGCGTATTAATCTCACCATGCTTGAGGAGATGAAGGAAATTGATGCTATGTTGGATGCGTTGGTTGAGAATTTGGAAGAGGTAGGTAGTTCTAACAATAAC
The DNA here is from genome assembly GCA_026074375.1 of Tanacetum coccineum. NCBI lineage: Eukaryota > Viridiplantae > Streptophyta > Magnoliopsida > Asterales > Asteraceae > Tanacetum > Tanacetum coccineum. Next base: position 16,410 of record BQNB010045980.1, on the reverse strand, counting down.
CTAGTCAAGATGGGCAAGGCTAGTCGAAATAAGAATCACAAGGTCAACAAGCTTACCCCTCCACCACGAATCAAAATTAAGGAAATCTCTACAATCTCCACCACTGCACCACCATCACCTATTTCTCACCTACTAACCCAAAAACAAAAAGAGAAAATGAAAGAAGTGTTGGATCATAAGTACAAGAAATTAGAAGAATCCAAGCCAATCTTGGAAGCTCTGGAGAATTATATGACTTATCGAAAGAAGCTTGATGAAGTGTTGATGGGAAGAGCTAGGTTGAATAGTGATGATTATGGTGAGGAAGTAAAAATGAGAATTGTGGAGCATGGGTTACCTAAGAAAATGCGTGACGTAGGCAATTTTGTGCTTCCGGTGAAAGTAAATGGAACAATCGAGATGAATGCTCTTGCGGATACGGGGCAAGTGTGAGTGTGTTTCCCTATTGCCTTTGCATGAACCTTGGTCTAGGAGATCCTAAGCCTTATAACTCTAATCTTACCATAGCGGATAATACACAAGCTAAAGCTATGGGAGAAGTAAGGAATGTGAGGATCCAAATCGGGTATCAAGCTTACTTGGTTGACTTTTTGATTTTAGACATACCGGTGGACAAGGAACTTCCTTTGTTGTTGGGATGCCCGTTTTTAAGAACTTGTGGAGCGGTTATAGACATGGGGCATGGTACTTTATACATTGATGATAGAGTTATTCGCCATACCTACTTTCCTAAGCCAATAGCCAAGGCTTACTTGGACAACTTTGCACAAGAAGAAGAAGATGATTGGTTGAGTTGCTTTGAAGTGGGTAGAAATGAAGATGGAAATCCGAAATATGGACCCGTTGCACCATCATTTTTAGACATTGAGGATGATATGGAAAGAGCTTTAGCTATGAAAGCTTACTTTAATCCCTTCAAAAATATTATCATTTTCAAGAAACTCATTGATTTTCTAGGTTCACTTCCGGTACATTTGAAGAACACGGATTGGGGGAATGAAGGATATGGAACTTACAAGAAAATTGAAGGCGATGGAGATTGGCAAGCAAAATTTGAAGTGACTACTCCAAGTGGGCGAAAGTTTACTAGGATGTTCAAAAGAAGACTAATAGGAAGCTTTCTGGAAAATTCATTTCAAAAGATATTCTCAAGTTTGATCAATTTCTCGATTAAGAAGCTCACCAACCCAAACAACTAGCATGAAGCATGAAGAATGAAGTTTGAAGAATAAGGCACCACTCTTGTGCGAAGGATGTTTGTCTCTTTTGACATTTTGCATCCTCTCTTAAAAACAATTTATCGTTTTAGTTATTTCTGTATGTTTGGTTATCGTTTTAAGACATCTTTTGATGATTGGGTTATGGTTTGATTAATTAAAGTCTGAGGTTTATTATATTTTGTTTATTAGTTTTTAGTTTTAATTTGATTTTGCCAAGAAGTATGTTGTGAAGTGTGTGATTTTTCACAAATATTTGGTAAGGCACACTCAACCTCGTATTGTTTTCACCCGGAAATGATTACGAGTGTTGACCAACAAGTCGGAATGAGAATTTAAGTGGCACCAAGGTGTTAATTTCCAGCCTATGCGGCTAGAAAAGAAGCCACCTGGCTAGAAATTGGTATAAAACCCAAAAATTCAAAAGTTTAAAAAAAACACACATAACACACACTACTATATTGGAATCATCAATTCTTGTAGATTTATCCAATTGCAAGTAAAGATCGTGTTTAAGGATCATCCATGGCTCCAAAAAGGGTAAGCAATTACATTAATTCGAAACAATTAAGTGTTTAATTCGTGTTAATCATTTTAGGTCAAAAATTAGGGGATTTTGATCCGTTTTGAATTAGACAAATTTATTCTAGGATTAAGTGGGTAAATGCTAGTAGATAAGATTGCAAAAAGAATTAGATTGATTGGTTTAGTATGGATTGAATGGTGATGATTTTTAAAATCCAAAAATTTTAAGGTTGAATGTTTGGTCGATTTGATGAAAGGTTTAAGAATTTACAGTGATATATGATTGATTTTGAGTGTCTAAAGGATGTTAGATTGATTGTATGGATCACCCATTTGATTTTTGTAAGTTTTAAGTTTAGGCGAAATATGGTAAGTTTGGCGAAATGAATTCTAGGAGGTAGTCGCGTTTGAAAATGATTTAGGGATGTTTAGGAGCACCCATAGAGCATTAGGATGACTTAGAAACGACTAGGAAGTACGAAAAACACCCGGAAACAACCAAAAAACCAACCGGTGCGGCAGACATGTGCCAGCCGACTGGCTGGGATGCTCAACCGCATGGCTAGGATAGCGACGAGACGCTAGCCGACCGGCTGGAGGTTTGTGCCAGGCGGCTAGAGGTTCTTTGGTCCGGTTGATTTTTCCCGTTCGGTACTAGCTAGCTAGGGGCTTCTACATTAGGTGTTATTAGTTCATTTATGCTTGTTTATGCTTATAAATGTTACTTTTGTAGAAAGCTACACAAGGTTCAAATCCGAACCCACTTATTGCAAGTTTCGAGAAAAGGAATAAGCATGGGACTATCGAATATCATTTGCAACAAGTGAAGAATACTAACTTGAAGTAAAGAGAATTACCGTCAGCAGAAAGGCATGCTTATAGTGAACGATTATCTAAGTTGCAAGGTAAAAGATTTGGAATACCAAGAGTGCCGAGTTGGACTTTGTTTTATATTTATAACTTTGAGGAAACATTGAAAAATATGATAAAGTATGAATACCTTCATGATGATGGGGACGTTTTTGTTGATTACTCGTGGGAGAAAGCTCTTTCGATTTATGGGGATGTTTATCTGGAATGGTGTTTAGAGTTCTTCTCGATGATGTATTTTGATAGAGGTGTTGATAGGACTAAGTTGATGACGGAGAAGTACATTTGGTTTAGGTTTTGTGGAGTTGAAAAAGTGCTTACTTTACCAGAGTATGCGGTTTTGTTAGGATTATATAAAGAAGATGAGTTGAATCATAGGTTGTTTGCTATTCATTTTACTAGGTTAGAGGTTGATGACAATTTGTTCAACCATGAGGCGTTTTGACAAAAGATTGGTCAACCGACTTGTACTAACCCAAGGACATCACTGATTAAGGAACCACTTATGAGGATTGTGCATAAACTATTGGTTGGATCTTTGCTTCATAGGGCTGGTAGCAAGGAGAGATGTCAAAAGAGAGACATATGGACAATGAGCGCATTGGAAGAGTCGCGGGGTATTAACTTAGCTTGGGTTATTTCTGAGCATATTTGTAAGCATGCTCTGGGTCGTAAAGAAAATAGTCTAATTTGTGGAGGTCATTATGTGACCAAGATTGCTCATTCGTTAGGGTACCTTAATGATAAGGAGGTGGCAAAATGTTCGGAACTAATCGAGTGTAAAACATGGACTGACAAGATGTTGGTAAATAAGCTAGATGAGGGCACCCATTCTTTAATACAAACTGAACAAGAAGCACCATAACCTGGGCAGGCAAGAAGGCAAAGTCAAAAACCAAGAGGATTAGATTCAAGTTGGGGAGATTGGAATGCGAGCTTGAACAAGATTGAGCGTAGAGGTATTTGAAGAGATTCGATGCTGACGAGGAACAACTATATACTTAAGCATTCCGCGCCTATCCTTTACCATTTAGCGGATCAATCTAACTTTTCCTATCCCGCTTACGAACCATCGAATGTTCTACTATACTCTTACCCATATGTGCCTTATCCATACCTTTACACACATTACCCCGATACGGGTAGTCCATCTTTTGGAGGAAACCACTATGGAGCGCATGGCGATAGTTATCATGCAGGTTCTATTGTCCCTAGTTCTAGTTATGAGATTGGAGGATTGTCAGTAGGATTTCATAGAGATGATTTTGATCCGATCGTGCATTCAGAAGATTGTGTGGAAAGTTAAAATGATGAAATGCGAGATTGATTATGTGATCAAGTTTGATTCTATAAACTCTTGCTCATGTTGGATATTTTAATTTATGTTTTTAATTCATAAGATGTTTTAAATTATGTTTAAATACTTTACTTTATGATTTGGAATTTAGGATGTTCTTATTTTATATAGTAGTATTCGTAGTATTGTGTATTTGCAGTATTTGCAGGGTTGATATGCGAGAAGTATTGGTGGTTTATCAAAAACCGAGTTTTCAAGGAAACTCATATCGCGTACAAAAACCACATACGGAAGATGCGTATTTAATCCGGGTAGTATCATTCATCCTAATTTTTCCCATTTCCTTTGCTTTGAAGTTCGTTTATTTACATTGAGGACAATGAAAACTTAAGTGTGGGGGAGGGAAGTAAATAGGAAAAATGATCTAGTTTTAAATTTTTTGTGCGATTTTTAGTGTAAATTTTAAAATTTTTTAGGGATAAAAGTGTCGCCCTCGTAGATTTAGTTGTTTTCACACTTAAGGAATATATGTTAAAAACGATTAAATCATTCCAACAAGTAATGACGCTTTTTGAGTTTTTGATATACCTCGATTCTTTGAACAATCCATTTTTAGGATCGATAACATTTGCTAACACATTTATAGCCGTTACTCAAAATTGTGAGGAATTGAAGCCTAGAACATAAGACAAGCATTATTTATATGCTTAAATTCCATTTTTTACTAAGAGTGTACCGGTAATTGACTCGATTCTAAAACTTGTGCTTGTTATGCATAATATTTCCGCAGTGAGATCATACTTGTATGATTATGGTGAATTTAAGTGATAAAGGCAAATTAGGATTTACACCAAATGGCCTTCTAATTCATAATAAAAAAATGATTTTAGCTAGCCACATCATTTAGTTAACCACTCTTTTGGACCCATTTGTTAGCACTCACTTTTAGTGCTAGATACAATTAGTACACCATTTGAGCCATTCCGTTCATTTGATAAAATCCAGAAAAATACAAAAATATATTTACACCTTTAACCTTAGCCTAACCTTTAGTTAAGTCTATGGATTGCTAGTTACTTGGTACGTATGGCGTATTTTTGATGATTACTTGTTGACCACACTTTGTATTTGGTGTGTGCCATTTCGACAAAGACGGATGTAGCTACTCTTATTTGTAATTTTTATGGTGTATGCTCATCCAAAGTGTGGGGGTGACGGAGGAGTTAGTGTTAAAAAAGAAAAAAAAGAAGAAAAAAATAATATATAAAAATAAATAGCCAATGCGCTATAAATTATGAAGATGAATGTAACATCCGAGAATTTTCGAATTTAGAATGACGATGTCAATCTTTGACTTTTAGGGTCTGGCTTGACTTATAAGAACGATCATCTAAATCACGTTTCCACGACTCGGACTCTAAAGCAATTTGATGTGGAATGACATTCTTGACAACTTTTCAGTTTTGCCCGAGACCTGGAAACGAGCCGAAAAGGGCTAAAACAGCACCGCAAACATTATTCGAACAATATACAACGCGGACACACAAAAACAATTAAATTTATTTTTAGTTATCAGTATTTATTTAATAAAAATATTAAATAAATTATTCATCATTTTTAATAAAAAGCGTTTTTGAAAACCGACTATTTCGAGTTGAAATCCATTTTTTTATTTCAGACGGAGCGAAACACGGTATCACCAAAATGAATAACAGATATTTTATTTAATGTTAGAAATATTTCTAAAATATTATCAAATAAATACTCATTTTTATCAGAAAAATAATTATAAAAACAATGGCGCAAGTTTCGAGATTTGAATCGGTCGTTAAGTCGCTCAAATGAGTCCCGAACCGATATTTATAAAAGTATAATAAAAATGTTACACTTTTAACCCCTCAACTTATTCAACTTGCCACATTTAATATATATATATATAAACATATAACAAATTTTTCATTTCCATCTTTTACTCACACACACAAACAAATAATACTCTCTCTCTCCCTTCTTCCCCAATTATCCGGCGAACCCCACCACCGCCGGAAAACTTTTCCGGCGTATTTTCCCCCGGCAAACACCCAAAAACACTCCCCACCTCCCGATGTATCCGATCCCTACCATCACTCTCCCTCACTCGCACCATTTTCCCTCCCCCACTCTCGAAGCTGCTGTCCCGCGACAGCCTACCACAACCATCATCATCATCATACCACCCTCACCATCGTCACCACCACTGCCCCACCTTCATAAGGTGCGTGTGGTTTGTATATACGCACCACGGGTGCGTTCGGTGTATGGTTGGCACGAGATAGGGTGCGTTGGGTTTGTAGTTTAACAACAAAAGGGTGTTGTTTCGGTGACTTAGCAACGAAGGGTGCGCGTGGTTGGCTAACAGCAGACAAGGGTTTGTTTGGTTTAACAGCCGGGGTCCGGGTTTGGGTTTTGTGACATCCTGGTATAAACCCTGAGGACAACAGAGTGATTCGGGTTGGCCTGTTATACACACCAAGGGTGTTTGTTTGTTGGTGGTGGGTCCGGGTCGGGTTGAACAAGCGAGGTCAGCCGGGGGAGTTGGGTTTTATCGGCGTTGGTTTATAATGAGTACAGGGTGTTTTTTGGTTAGGTTAGGTCGGGTTTTGGCTGTGGGAACGGCCGGGGACAGCCGGGGTGTCGGGCTAGGCTCGGGACAGCCGGGAGTGTTTGTTTGTGGGGTTTAGCAGCCAACAAGGGTTCGTTGGTTCGTGGCTGTTGGGACAGCCGGGGGTGTTCGTTTGGTTTGTGGGATTCACAACACCTCGGGGGCTGCGTCGGGTTGTTAATACCCACAAGGGTGCGTCGGGCGTGTTACCAAAAAGGGGGTGCGTTTGGATTTGATATTATAACACCGCGGGGTGTTTGATTGGCTGTCGAAAAGCCGGGACAGCCGAGGGGCTGTCGGGGTTTGAGTTATAACAAAAAGGGGTGTGTTAGCTTGGCTGCGGGACAGCCGAGTGTGTCTTGGTTTAGTGGTTTTGCTGTTGGGACAAGCCCCTTGGGGGGGGCGACGAGAGTGTTTTAGTTGGTTAAGGATTAACACCCCACATAAGGTGCGTTTGGCCTTTGTTATAAAATAACAAACAGGCGTGTTTGGTTTGGATTGGCAAAACAAACACCGAGGAGGCTGTTGGTTTGGACTGCAAAAGCCGGGGTGTCGTGCGTTTGGTGTGTTTGCACCCGAAATTAAGTGAGTTTAAGTTAACGCTAAAATATATTAAATTTGTTTCATTAATTGATTATAATAAATGTTGATGAAAATATTAAATTGCGCGGTCTAAGTAAAATACGATATGAATATTGAAACGAGACTGATATTAATGTATAAGTGATATTGGATATATCTGAGACGAGAGTTGGACCAAAAATGGACATTTACAACCTTTTATAACCGAATAATAAATCTCAAATCGAAACATAAGATTTCGGAGAATCGAGATGTGATAAATATATATTTTGAATTTACAAAATATAAAAATTATAATTATACGATTTTTGATATAAAACGTGAACTTTTTTAAGTTCAAATAACGAAGAAACTGGATCGAAATCGGAATATACACTTTAATAGAAAATAAGTTATTTTTAATATATTAAATCTGACATATCTATTAATTAAACGATTCGAGCACTTTCGAGCCCGTTTCAGCCTTCCGGCGAAACACGAAAGTTGTTCGTAATGACGTTTTACTTTGCCGCGAGGCTTATCAGCTTTAGAAATTGAGATAAGTTAGGATTGGACGGAAATAGTATATATACATAAAATATACTCAGGGTTAAGGTTTAAAGACGCGCAAGTGGATTTCTCATCACATGTATATATGACTGCATACATATAAAAATATGTATGATTTCGTGGTAACGATGTACGCATCGTTGATCGTATTTAATACGTGTATTATAATCGAACGACATAATTATAGGTCGTAGTCGAGATCGTTGCAGATTCAGTTGTGATTTAATTGGATTAAAATAAAAAATTTTAAATTTACTCGTGGTCTTTAATCAATGTGAGTTCATAGCCTCGCTTTTCAATCTTTTGAATGTTTTATAACCCGCGAGGGGGATACATGCTTGTCTACAAAATCTTATATTTGGTTATCTTATAACAATATGATTGTTTTAAAGGATTTTGTGAGTTTATAGCCCCATGTTTTTACTGGTTTCACATATATTCGGGGTGAGAACATGCTTGTTTACAAATGCATTTACAGGATTGTTTACGAATTGGTTTACATACTTATTTGCATAGTTCGCTATGGGATACATTATTTGACTTCATTTTTGGTCACAAATGCATACTTTACATTTGAAATAATTTCGGATTAGCTTAGGCTTAATTGAACTGTAACAATAAAACTACGCCCGGAGGTGTTCTTGGAGGGGACACCGGTAACTGGGAGACATATTTTTACATTACTCCCGGTGTGTTCTTGAGGGTACACCAGGTAACGGAGATATACGCATTACATTAATGCCCGTTGTTCTGGGAGGGGACACCGGTAACGGGAGTATATATATACGCAAGTAATTGTATCACTATCCAACGCCCGAAAATTAGGTACAAAACAAGTCTACTCACCAAAAAGAGGCGTCATGAACTGTAAATCACTTGAAGTGAGCGCGAATGTTATTAAATAGATCTATTCCGATAGTTGGACCCCCGTTCGGGTGAGAGCGATCACTTGGTAAACGAACATTATAATCTATTCGGGATTGACAACATTACCCCCCGTTCGGAGTGACAGCTATCACTGTGAACGAACGTTATAACATGTCTGATTATATTGTTGGGACCTTCGGGCCTCCCAACATGGCACGAAGTTTATATAGTGCAGGCACGGAAATTCGTATAGTGCGGGAAATGTCACAGAATTTATATAGTGACTCAATTTTGTTCATAAAATGTGTTATGCATTCTTTATAAAATCTTTGGGATAAGATTTGGTACTTTTGATGACATAAAATGTGTCATGCATTCTTTATAAATCTTTGAGATTTTTATACATAGTAAATAGTGATGTACAGAGATATACATTTATATTAAACTAATCTATGAACTAAAAAATACTCACCGAACTTTAATGTTGACAACTTGTAAGCATGTTTTTTCTCATGGTTGGATAAGTATGCTTGGGTACATTTGATGTGCAATTGGAGTCCTTACATTTCAAGCTTTTCATTGTGATGCAAATTATGGGACAAATGTATTATTAAATTCAGATTTTTATTGAATCAACAAATGTTATTATTCAAACGACACCTAGAGGTCGTTCTCTTGTATCTATTGCTGTGTATTACGAAGTAACACCCCATTTGGTATTCCGCTGCGTTGTAAGTGATTTTTGGGGGTGTTACAATGAAGGAAGAAGAAGTAAAATTGGGGGTGTAGATTAGCCAATGTGCTAAGACGTGACACCAGTAATCGATCGAGAGGAACCTGGGTACGTAATCTTTTTATTTGGATTGTGGTGGCTAGAAATTTTAGACTTAATTTATTTTTCGTTTGTAGAACCAAACCAAAAATATTCCATGCCTAACTCACAACCCTTGTTAACCTGAAAGCTTAACCAATAAAAGTCCTTTTTGATAGATTTTTCGAGTGCTCACGCCCCATCGGATTTATTTTTGATTCTTGTACAAGCCTATGGTATGACACGAAATCATGACTGAGTAAGTGAGTGATTTACTTACACGACCACCAAAAACAGAAATATCGAGTGTTGAGTGAATTCATCAAAAGTTTTTATTTTCGTGAGGTGTTTAGTTATGTTATCTAGTTCGAAAATCGTGCGGGTATTGTCAAGAATTCGTTTATAAACTTTGAAACAATAAATGTTCTTACTTGAGCGATTATATTTTTGTTAATCATTATCAAGGGATTGTTGGAATTACTTTTCTTAAATGCTAAACCTGCTCGAGGGCGAGCAGAGCTTAAGTGTGGGGGAATTTGATAACGCCCAAATCAAGTATGTTTTAGGGAGCGTTATTTGTGCTTTTATATGAAATATTTGGTTAAATAAAGAACGTTTGTTCCTAATATTGTGCAAAGCGAAGTTTACATGTTTGTAGTTAGCAAAGATGGAAGAAGACAAGAAAATAGGAAGAAAACGTGAAGAAAATAACTTTCGGAGATTTCCCGACAAGTTACGTTTGGATAAGAGGTTTGGAGGCCCATTATAGTCCAAATACAAGTATTTAATCCATTTATAAGTTGTATGGGCCAACCCAAACCAAAAGGAAGCAAAAAGGAAGAAAATTGGCCAAGAAAACATCACTTTACGTTTTGGTGCGAAGTCTCAGCCGCCAGGCTGGCTGACGAGCCGCCCAGGCTGGCAGCAGCAATCTAGCCGCCCGGCTGGCCACTTCTGGCAGTTACAAAGTTACTAATTATGGGTGAATTAAAGTGCAATAACTCTCCATGGCTGATCATTTCCCTCCATAACTACTGGAGGCCCGTTTTCTTGCTTGAAGGGCATGTATCTAGCCTATATATGCATACTAGGGAGTCAAAACCTAACACACACTTCTATAACCCTTAACAAAGGTTTAGAAACCCTAATTACTCTCCCAAAAGGCTAGAATAGTTCTGAGAATTCCAGGAGTGAAGCAAGAACGTGGATATTGATCTTGGTTGCTTGTTAGTGTTTAGGAATTGGTTTTCTTTGTTGATTAGAGGTGTTTGGATTGCTCTAAATCCAAGTCTAGACTTTCTTGTGTAATCATTTGATAGGTATAATCCTTGTTCTTATATTTCCAGAAAGTTTACTTATTTTTATTGTCATGAACAATATGTTGGAATTGTGTTTTGAGTTTATTGAAATGAATTATGAGTAGTGTTTGATATACTTATGCAAATGATATTAAATTGATTATGTTGTGTTAATTATGATTGTATGCTTGAATCTTATGAATTGTCTTGTGGTTGTTTGATGAATAACTTGTTGGATTACATATTGATGAAACCTAAAAATGGATTTATAGGCCGAAAGGATTTCCGGTTAAGTTTCATTATTAGCATGTTTAAAATGGCTTGTTTGATCTTAAACTCGAGTATAGGCCGAAAGGACTCGTTGAAATTACTTGACAAATTCATGTTTTTCATAGCAATTGGATTAAAAATGGTTAGAAGGTTTGGTGTTCATAGGCCAAAAGGGATTACCATCATTCTAACATATATTTGTGGATTTGTGAAAGACACCATTGATCGAATCCATATAACCTATGTTTTTGTTAGTCATACAATCAAGTTTAACCAACAAATCAACTATCATATCAATGAAATATAATTTAGCACATCCGTTATTATATAATGATTATTACCAAGTCCCATGGAACGAACTTGACTTACCCAACTTTACTATGAATGAATGAGTATACTTACGCGTATGCATTTTTGGTAGTTTAATTAGTCGTGATTATAAATGTAAAACTTGCACCCGCTACCAAGCATCAACACGTTCTCAGCATCAAGTTTCTGAGACAAAGGATCAAGGGTATTTGATGCACACTGAGTATTACTACTCTTTCCCTTGAGATCTCTCAACTGAGCTTGCAATCGTTCGATTTGGTGTTGCATATTGTCGTAAGCTTTATCGTATGAAATTTTGTCATATTTGCATTCTTCACATTTTTTGTACCAATCATTCCAAAGTTTATCATATTTATTTTCCTTTTTAATGATACAATTTTCAAACCTTTCTTTTGTACATTCAAGCTCATTTTGGAGTTTGGATGTTTCTACAATAGAAGGATTTTGCACAATAGACATAATATCCTTACTGACAACGGCTCTCAAGAGACGTTCGATTTCAAGTTCCAAAGCATTATCAAGAGATGCATCAGCTTCTTTTGCAAGAGATTTGAAGTCTTGAAAAAATTTAGCTGCTTCTTCAAAAATTGTATTTCGAAATTTTGAACTCTAGCATCAACTTGGTTAACGCTAGGGAAAATTTCATCTTTTACAATTTTGTGAAGCTCTTGATGAGTAGTAGATGACCAATTGTGTATATCTAATGTCCTTTTTTGTTTTACAACACGTTGAAGAGTGACAATGGTACTTTTTACCTGATTGAGAAATTTTCATGCAACACTTGGAGAAGTAGCATCCGAAAACTCTTCATTTGGTATTGAAATTGATTTGGAAACTAATTTAGAAACACTGGCCGTTTTGAAAGTATTTGAAAAATACAACTCTTCACGTGACTTGGTCTTTTGAGAAACAAAAACCTCTAAAAGTTGATTAATCTTTGCATAATTTTCCGGTCTTATTTCTTTGTTCAATTGTTTCATTTTTAAGCGACTCTCTTGAGCAAGTTGCAGTGTCTCTTACGAATCATACATAGCAGGAGGATCATGATTTTCTAATAAAACTTTTCCATTATACAAACTCTGTTGTTTCTGCTGAGCTTGCTTGAGATAAAAAGGATTTTGATAACCCAAAGCCATTTTTTGTTTGGTGTGGTAAAACGAGTCTGGCTTAGGTGAAAGCATATGCATCGTTTGTATCGATTGACCTGTTTTGACCAAAATGTTATCTAGTTCCTTTATCTTTTTCTCAAGTTGAATTTGTTTATCAAGAAGCTCGTCTTTGCGAATTTTGAAATCAGACTTCAACTTTTTCATCTCTTGTTGAGGATAAGAAACAGTTGATTTTTCTTTTAAAAGCTGGTTGTTATCCTAAATAAGCTAATCCATAACACAACAATAAGCACTACCAATAAGCTATTATAAGCCGAAATAAGAAAGAAGAAAAGTAGAGAGAGAAACAAAGAGAGAAAGATTAGATTGGGAGGAAACACATACAAATGTAACCAACACCCTCTCCATGCGTGAAGAGGGTCCTATTTATACCCCTTGCCTACATATTGGCATATGGGCTTCTATCTTGGACCAGTCTTGGCTTGTCTTAGGCTTTGAGCCCGAAACACAGACAATATTAGCTTAAAGTTCAAGCCCGTTAAACCCGACAAGCGTATTACAATACAAGACTAATTAGTACAAAGACGACCGGAGACATTCTTGTTTGACTTATATAAAAATAAGGTAAACAATCTCCCCCAATGTCGAGGTCTTCTTTGATTACCCCAATGTTGACGTTCTTGATGGAGGTTATCTTGAGTTAGCTTTATCTTCCCTAATGTTGAAGATTTGATTTGACTCTTGAGCTTTTCCTTCTTTGGTCTTGTGTTCATCTTTTCTTGTTTGTAATGGCTTTGCTCATTCATACTTAAGACGACCGATAACATTCTTTTGGTGGCGTTTATGTGTTCTTGATCTTAAGCCTTCATCTTTTAACTTTGAGTTCTTGAGATCTTTATCTTGCATCATCTCCTTGACTTGAATTATCTTGATTTGACTTTCTTGATCATCTTGTGCTCTTGATCGACATGCTCATACTGATTTCATTCTTGTTTGACTTATATAAACATAAGACTAACAATCTTCCCTAATAGACTATTCTTTATTTGACTTTGAAGCTCTTTGATGATGAGGAAGTGTAGTATCAACACTCTTAATGCTGAATGATTGACTTTGAAAGCTTGAGTATGAGCATGTGTCAATGAATCCGAATTTGCTTGTATAGGGCTGCAACATCGACGTTTGTACCTGCATTTGAATGTTAGTAATAAACAGCAGATATGGACGAAATGTCTTTGTCATTCGTCGATTTTAGGTTGCGATAACCATCGGTTTCCCGTTTTATAGTATAAATAATATACTTGTGATCAGGTAGATTCAAAAAATCTCCTTGATAGGGTTTCCAACTAAAAGCGTAGGATCTTCTAATACACATGTATTAGATTCACCATGCTTGCTTGTTCTCATTATCGGAACGTCTCAAAGCAGACAGCACGGTAAGAGCGAATCAGATAGTTACTATCTTTCTTATTAAGTCGTCAATTCATTTATTGTACAAAAATCGATATCCAATTATCAAAAGCTTGATTCATATAGAATCTTGCAAGTCACCGACCGCAGAGCTGCTTGAGGTTGACTCTGGAAGGATTTCCATTCGTTACTATGAATACTAAAGATTATCACTCTGAATGTTCTAGCAAGATCTCAAGGATAATGCGTAGGACTCTTTGTTACCAAATGTTGTTTAAGGGTGAACAACAAGTGTTATTCATGGATTGTGTCCTAATGAGATTTATAATGATGATCTCTTCTGGCTCTAGACTCGATTTGTGCACTTTGGTTTTAGTAATCGGGGGCTGGAGCTGATTGCTACCTATTCAATATCAACAATCTCAGAGTGAGATGTCAATAGATAACGTGTGTATCTCCGTGAAAAATGAGACAAGTCTCTTTTGAGAGAAACTCGAATGGCTGGGAAGGGTTGTGCATTGCATCACTAGGTCCATGACGTCTTTCTTCAATACCAACAATAATCTTTGTGATTTTGATAGATTATGTATTGACCCGGTTTCTGCCTAAGTTGTGTGGAGGACTTCTTTCTTTTCACCCTTTATTCATACATTTATTTTTAATTCTTCAACCCCTTCAATGCTTACCAAGACGTCATCACTAACACCTTGTTGTGATTGTTCCAGTGTTAGTTCAATCTTAGTCGCCATTATTCCCTTAATCTCATTCATCTCCAATCATACCTAAGGACTGCTATTTCTAACTATGGATTGTTCTTGGGTAGATCCCTCTGGTTCTGGTTGGATCATAGGACTTATACCTAACCTTAACCACCTTATGACATCATCGACGTCGTGAGTTAATTGGTTGTTGAGTATAGAGATCGAACCATAAACCTTTGATACAAACATTTTGAAATACCCCCTACACATGTGCATCGAGATTCAAAATTATTTTGCACATGAAGGAAAGAGTTGCATTTAGAGTCTTAAAGATCACATTCTTCTATATCATATTTTAATCACATTTTCTCCTCTTATTTAACATAATAAATCTCTTAGTATTTGAAATATCAATTGATTAAAATTTATGACATGAAAATTCCATGGGGAGAAAAATTATACCATGATATTGCATGAATTTGTTTTTCTGATAGCTCCCCTCCAACACAGTATGTGGGATACCACTAATTAAAACTTGACATTACAAGAAAAAAATGATATGGCACCACAACTATGTTGAAGACGGAGTGAGATGCCTTAGTGAACAATGTATATTATTAATTGACATTATAATTTCCACATTTTAATTTCACGAAATGTTTTTGGATACATAAAATTGACATTTATGAGATGTACCCAAAATACATTAAAAGGCTTTTGTTTTAAAAGCTCCTCTCAGAAATTGATTCACTTGTTACGATGACATTGTTGAGCATTCATTTTACCAACTGTACCACTTATAAACATTGAATATTGTATCAATTGTTAAATATATTAAGGATGGGAGTGTTGAACACATTTTTTATTTAGGAAAGATAACCACAAATTTTCAATTGTCACACACACCACTTTGACATTGAAAGTTCTTTTTGAAAAATTTTGTTCAACGGTTTTAAAAACCATGATAGAATACTTCTCTTCTATTTGTAGAGTAAGCGCACTGAAGCGTACACTTCCCTATTACATTCGGGGCTGAGTTATACACTGAAATGTACATAAGTCATAAAGAAAATGTAGAAATGACATGTTTTGAAACGTTTGAACTGTTGCTCGAACTTCATTTACACACCCGTGTCAATGTTAATCGACATTTCTAGGTACATAAATGTTATCGATTCTAAGAGACATGCGAGCAACCCCTCTCTCATCTCACTATCATAATCCCAAATTTTTGGGGGATAAGGGAGAGGAGGAGGGGGGGGAGGTTGAGAGATATGTGTCGACACTCATAGACTTTTTTATTTTGAGTTTTTTCTGATTTTTTATTTTGTTTTTCTAGATTTTATATTTTTCTATTTCTTTTTGTTGGTTTTATATTTTTGTATTTTCTTTTTCAAAAATATTATAAATCAAAATAAAGAGAAAAATAAAAATATTTATAAATTCGATGTTTGATGGATCAAGCAGATTCATTTGCCAGAACCTCCAGTTCTTTTAGAGTTAAACATCTCATACCGAGTCGTCTGACGAGATACGTAAACCTATCTTCCGACAGAGCTTTAGTAAACAGGTCAGCTAACTGGTATTCAGTTCCGACAAAGAATAATTCAACTATACCCTTTTCAACCTGTTCCTTTATGAAGTGATATCTGACATCAATGTGCTTGGTGCGAGAATGATAGACTAGATTGCACGAGATGGCTATGGCTGCCTTTGAATCACAATACATAGGTATTTTGTCAAAGTGAAAGCCATAATCTGTGAGCTGAGTTCTCAACCATAGAACTTGAGCGCAGCACGCAGATAGTGACACATACTCGGCTTATGCTGAAGACATTGAATTGCAATCCTGCTTCTTTGATGTTAGGAAAATATTGTAAACAGACTTAATACTGTTAGTATTAAAGTTAAGTCTGTTAGTTATAGTTAGTAC
>BQNB010045979.1:0-43979 GCA_026074375.1 Tanacetum coccineum | reverse complement strand
TGAATTTGAGCTTATTAACAAGAATAAGCTCAAATTAGCTTATTGAGAGCTTATGAAGTAAAAATGGCTTAAATTTTCATTAAAACTAAAAATTACAAAATGCATAAGAGAGTTTAACTTGAAAACACTTTAAACTACAATAAAAACTGAATTAAAACTTAATATAAAACTTGAATATTTGCCACAATGGCTTACAAGGCTTTTTATAGCCGAAAACTAAAGCTAGGTCTTCTTTTTCTTTTTCTTGCTGTTGTGCTTGTTTGTAGACACATAAACAGAGATGTGTTTGTTTTGTGAGAGGTTTAA
Source organism: Tanacetum coccineum (assembly GCA_026074375.1). NCBI lineage: Eukaryota > Viridiplantae > Streptophyta > Magnoliopsida > Asterales > Asteraceae > Tanacetum > Tanacetum coccineum. Next base: position 43,673 of record BQNB010045979.1, on the reverse strand, counting down.
ACCTTTAATCTTGGCCCTTAATTCTTCCAAAGTCAATCTTGGCTGTCGAATTAAGCCTTGGGGGGTGTGGGATTGCCAAGTTGGCATCTTTGTGGCTGGGAAAGGTAGTGGAGGAGGGGGAAGGTGAGTATCCATGGTGGAATTGGGTTTACAGGGTAAAAGAGGGTTAAACAACCCGTGAGTTGTTTGGGAGGGAAAAACGAGCGGGAAAAGTGGTTTGGATGTGTAACAGAGTAAAAGTTTTACCATTTGGCAAAAATGGCCCCTCAAGGTTATATCTTTCATTGCATACATGGTCCCTGTGGTTATATAACTTTGGGGACTTGGCAAAACAAGTCCCCAAGAGTTATATAACTCTTTGCATCCATCGTCCCTTTGGTGTACAAGTTAGGGGGGTTGGCAGTTTTGCCCCCCTACTTGTTACTTTGAGCAAATTGCAAAATTAGCCCTTCTCTTTTCTTTTCCTCTTTTCTTCTTTATAAATAAGTTTAGGGTTTGGCAATTTCAGCCCCTAAACTTATATTTCTTTGACTTTGGCCCCGGGGTTGACTTGGGTTGACTTTGACTTTGACCAGTTGACTTTTCTGTTGACTTTTTGACTTGATTGACTTTCCGGCTTTGATTTGGCTTTGTCTTTCACAGTCTTTTCCATTCCGAGTTCGGTTTTGTCGTTTTGGCTTTGTTTTTCGTCCTTTTCTTGGTTATCCGTTCCTGCACAATACAATTAGCAAAACAAGCATATATTTGGCATTTTAAGTCCGTTTTTGATTATTTTAGCTCGTTTTTAAAGGTAAAAGGTATGTGTATTTAAGCACATACCACACATCCATTGGAACAAATACTTGGAGATCCATCCAAATCCATAATGACGAGAAGGAAGCTTTCCAATGATGCTGAAATGTATATATATGCTTGATGACATCAAATAACGTCTAGTTTATAGCATCGTTTATCCCACGATATTAACCCATTTTATATAGTTATTGCAAAGAATTATTACTTAATCGTTTATATTTGAGAATTGCAGTAATTATGGAGTAATTGGTGAAACATAGCAAAAGGCGCGCATTCGGGAGCTTAAATGAAGATATTTTAAAGATTACCATTCTAAAGACCAATACGCCGTATCCATCAAGAGGATACGGCGTATCCGTGCCTGCACTCACCAAAGACCACAGAAGATTAAAGATCAATACGCCGTATCCAGAGGACTCAATACGCCATATTCAAGATATGGAATTAATATAATATTCTGAAACATATCAAACGTGATCCCTACTCCAAGAAATCCCCAATACGCCGTATCCAACCCATTGGATACGCCGTATTGAACCGACTTCCAGACATTATAAATAGAAAACTCATAAATGAGTTTTAAGTGTGCTAATTCATATTCTCGATACCTAAACCACAAAAGTCGATTTTCAGAGGAGAAAAAGAGCATAAGAGGTCGAGCAACATATTCAATTTCATAGGAGACATCGTGTAATTCCATATAATTTAGTAATCGTTTAGTTTTTGGTATCATTCGTTAACTCGGTTAGTTTACCTTAATTTATAACTCTTGTATTATTATGCATATTGAAGGCTAATACCTTCGGGTATTAGCCATTATTATGAAGATTTGAATGTTTGGTATTTGTTTATATCGATTTCTTGATTTATCGTTGTATGCTTGTTTATGTTTATCAATTTATACTTGTTTATGCGCTTTTGTATGCGACCTATCATTCAACTAGATCTAGATAAGTGGACCAAGCGGATCTAGAGTCTGGGATAGCTCTCCATATAGTAATTTATACACCTAGAATAATAGTTACATAAATAATGTCCTTCTAAGTCTGTGTATAGGATACGCTTAGGGCTTAACTAGTTAATTGCATATTGCCAATGGTTTATTGATCATGCTGACTAGCAGATGACCTAGATAATTCAACAAATAACATTCTGATTCCATTGGATAATTGGACAAGTGGACTACTAGTGTATAGATTGCCATTAAGAGGTAAGTGGGTAAAGTCTATATGAGCTAGGGTTTCACAAGATCACCATTGCTTTAATCCCTAAGATAGATTATAATCAGCAAATAAGGATGCTTTATGCGGATGCTTTAATTGTGACAAGATTAACGTGTCAAGGTCGTAGGATATGTAACGCCTCAGTCCATAAGAATGATATGCCATTCTCGAGAAGAAGACACAATTCACTAAAATAAACAACCCAACGTATCTAATCGGATTACTAATAGTTAATTACCTTTACTTATATAAGGTTCGACCTCCTTTTATCCTTTTGTTTAATTACTTGCGTGGGTAAAAAAAAAAGTTTTCTTGAATTGATTGTAATCACCAACCAACCCGTGCCAGTCCATCAGGCAAAAAACCCCCCTTACTTCCATTATAAATATGATTTATGACTAGCGACATAGGTTTAAACATACGATTAGAATAGAATTAACAATAAATATAGATAACCAAGAAATGAAAATTAAATTGATAGTTTAACCACGCTCTCATTGAATCGACACTCAATTATCCACGACACAACTACGACGGGTACACTGCCCGTTAAAGTGTTGTTTTTGGTTGAGTCGGCAAAATATAAATTTAAAACTTAAATCAAATCAAACAACCCTACACTACAACATATCAAGTTTTTGGCGCCGCTGCCGGGGAGTGAAAATTAATCTTGATTTTTTTATTTTGATATTTTAAGGTTTAAACATTAGATTAGATCTAACCCTTATGATTAGTGTAATTTAGATTAGTGTATATTTTTTGTATATTATATAAATTTTGTATATTTGCTTTAAATGATTGCTTGTATAATTGTGTGTTTTTAATTATTTGCGTATTAATTATTTTCCTTTGAATACACAGTTCTGGACTGACAATTGACATACTACGAATCCTATCCCACTGTATACGGCATATCCAGTTCTCTGTCCAATACAGCGTATTCATCTCAACAGATTGATACGGCGTATCCACTTCCATTGGATACGGCGTATCGATCATCTGGAACAGAAACTAAAATTCTTGATTTTCGTCCAAAAATTTTTTCTACCTTCTTTCGGAACAAATCCTACTGATTGTTTATCACTTGTTTCAGGTAGTGCATGACAAGGAGTTCGGCAAACGAACTATACACACCTTACAAAGATCCTGAACGAGAATTTTGATCATCAAGGAGACACTTCAAGTCACTAAGCCTTGACGAATTAAGATCACCGGATTTCAATCTACTTTCTGACCAAGATAACTCGGAGGAAGAAGAAGAAGAAGCAATGGCGGAAACAATGGAGCAATACATGAGCAAAACCCGAACAGACTATGGATCGGGAGTCGCTAGGCCTAAAATTAATAACAAAGATCCATTTGAACTAAAAGGACAATTTCTTAAAGAGCTTCGAGAAAACACATTTAGTGGTTCGGATAATGAAGATGCTAATGAACACATTGAGAAAGTTCTCGAATTAGTTGACTTATTCCATGTTCCTAACATCACTGTGGATCAACTAATGCTTCGAGTCTTCCCTATATCCTTAACTAGAGCCGCAATCGTTGGCTAAGAAACGAACCAATTGGTTCAATCAAAACTTGGGAATGTTGGAATCAAATTAATCAAGAAATCATAAGTCTTGAAAGCCAAAGGGCTGAACATGTAAATTAGATAGTTTACAACCGAATAGCGGTTAAGTTAGTTAGTTATGGTAGTTACAGTTAGTTAATTTCGGTTATGACTTTTAGTGAACAGACATGATGGTTCGATTGAACCTTGTAAACCTATAAATAGGTACCGAATGTAAACATGTATTTGTGTGGATAATAAAATTAAAGTGTGTTTGTCATAAACTCCCACCCTCTGTTTAAACCGAGTCACTGCACAATTCTTGTGCATACTCCTTCCAATATGATGTTCATCCATGATTGATCCAAGATCCGTAGGACCTCAACAGGGAAGATCTTAAAACAAAGTTTTTGAACAAATACTGCCCACCTTGTCGAACTGCGAAGAAAATGGAGGAAATCAACAACTTTCAGCAAGAGCCAGATGAAACCCTTTATCAAGCATGGGAGCACTTTAAGGAACTCTTGATGAAGTGTCCTCAACACTATTTGATTAAGATGCAGGAGGTGATTTTGTTCTATAATGGTTTGGATGTTCCAACACGACAGATTCTTGACTCAAGAGGTGTCGTTCCGACTAAAACTGCTGCAGATGCCAAAACAGCCATCCAAGAAATGGCTGAATACTCTTAAAAATGGCACAATGGAACATCAAGAGGAAGAAGTACTAAGACTTCTGACGGAATAGCTGCGATACAAGTACAATTAAACAATCTTGGAAGAGAGATCAAGAAAGTGAATGAAAAAGTTATTCTGCTCAGGTTGGATGTGAGCAATGCAAAGGACCTCATTACACTAAGGATTGCCCATAAAAATAAGAAGGGAATGCCCTAGAAGAAGCTTACCATACGCAATTTAGTGGACCTTTTCAAGGTGGGGGATATAGAGCAACTGCTCCATGGTACTATCAAAGGAACAACGTCAATGAAGGCAATCTATGGGAGATACCCTGAGCAAATTCATGAGTGAATCAGCAAAAAGACACGAAGAAAACTCTAACTTGATCAAAGAAATCCGAGCTTTGACAAATGCTGCAATAAGGAACCAAGGAGCATCGATCAAAACTTTAGAAACACAAATCAGGTAAATGAGCAAGGTACTATAGGAGAGAGGATTTGGTAGCCTACCAAGCTCAACTGAAACAAACCCAAGAGACCAAGTCAAGTCGATTTCAACTACTATTGAAGCTGATTCAAACTCGATACGCCGTATTGGATCAAACCAATACGCCGTATCCACTGGACAGAACAGTACATTGTTATACAAGTCGAGACAAACGACGGTTCCTTTTCCAAGTCGTTTGGATAATCATTACTGTAATAAAGAGGGGAATTATGGACCAAAATTCACAAAAGCTTATGGAGCTTCACATATCAACAACGCCATACCCTGAAAGGATAAAGACCCAGGAAGTTTCACTTTACCTTGCTTTATTAATGATTTATGTTTTGACAACGCCCTTGTTGACTTAGGAGCTAGCGTTAGTGTTATGCCTCTCTCGACCTACCTTAACTTAGGATTAGGCGAATTAGATCACACTAGGTTGAAAGTGGAATTGGCAGATAGGACTGTGAAATATCCAAAAGGAATAGCTGAAAATGTACAAGTAGGAATTGGTAAATTTACTTTCCCAATAGACTTTATAATTCTTGATATGCCCGAGGATGTCAAAGTACCCTTGATCCTCGAAAGATAATTTTTGTCTACCTCCCATGCTATGATTGATGTTTAAAAAAGAAAGATTACTTTGAGGGTTGGGGAAGAAAAGATTATTTTCAAAAGTGTTAAACCTGCTAGTAGTATAGTTAAGAGGATCTATATGCTAAGTTTGAAAGAAAGAATGGAGCTTGATTTAGAAGCTAGGCTTATGAGAGAGACTTTGGTGTTAAATAGATCATTAGACCCTTTCTCGGAATATTACATTGAATTAAATGATCTAAATGAACCATTTGAGCTTAGAAGAAATCAAGGAGATGATTTAATGCCTACCATTGAGGAAGGTGAGGTAATTGAGGAATTTAGAACTTGGGATGGAAATTTTGATACTGGAATTGATGATTACCCTAGTTATTGTGATGATGATAAAAAGATCCATATAGATTGTGCTCACAACTTAAAGTTTTCATGCATGATAGGATTTGAATTTACTCACGCTAATTTTTTCCCATTATTGTATGTCAACATGATGTCAAGAAAATTTCATAATTCAATAATGAAAAATAAGATGGTGTACAATGGAATAATGTTTAGGAGCCTTAAAAATGTGCCTAACTTTGTTTGAGACTTTTTTCTGTTATGACTTACTTTGCATTTTTTTTTTTTTTGGAGGATATGGATGCTTATCGTGATAATGAAATGGGCGATATTATTTTTGGCGAACCATTCTTGAGAGAAGTTGGGATTAAAACAAAACGGTTTGAAGGGATTATTACCCTTTACAATTGGTGATAATGAAGTACTACCAAATTGTGCGCAGCACATCTAAGTTTAAACCCCACACTAATACAAAGCAACAATATTCCACGTTACTGAAGGTAAGTGAGAAAGATAAGATAAACAAAATCTCGCATGCATACCAAAAGCTTAAGGGGTTCTACAAAGAAGTTTTGAATCTAGGACCCGACTTTATTCGAGTTCCGTCAATGGAAGAATGACTTCACTGTAAACAAAAGTGCTTCCCGGGAGACAACCCGAAATGTTATTTAATTTTGTTATCGAGTCTGTCTTCCCAGACTTCAATACGGCGTATCTGCCCCATACCATATGGCGTATTGAATGTCTGGACGTTATCAGTCTTTATTTTTCATGCACTTTAAAAACATTATTGTCAGTTCTGTGAATATGCCGTATTCATCTACTTGATACGCCGTATCCATAGTCTGACCCGTATTTAGTTTTTTTAGTTTAGTTTAAATTAACCATAGATACCAAGATAGGAATGCACCTGTTTTTCCTATGTTTTACACAGGACCTCGTGAAGGAAATATCGACGAATATTGGTGGAGAATTTACAAATCTAGAAATCTTGAAGTGTTGGAGTCTTGAAACCTCAAGACGGTTGTTCAACACACGATCTTGCTCATAAACGCAAATTGGAGAATCTACCGAGCAAATATCAAGGGAGTTTCTCATTCTAATTCTTTTTAAATTCCTGTATTTAATGTTTTACATATACAACGAGGACGTTGTATAATTCAAGTGGGGGGATGGAATTAGAATGTTTACTTGTCCTAAATTTTCATAATAAAAGGCTTAAATTATGCTCAAATTTAATTTTTTTCAAGCATACTTTTGTGAAATTACATGTTACATAACCCGCACACAATAACCCTTGATAGATATTGTGAGGATTTAACCTTTCCATTTCCAAATGTTTACCTAAATTCCATAAAATATGAGTGTGCCGGTGATGTTGTAGACTTTAGAACTTGGCTTGGTATATCTATTCGAGACCACAATAATGAGTATTATGGATTTAATTGGAGTAACTTGTTTAAATTGGTAAATCTTAGGATTACAACCAAATCGCCTATACATGTTGTTTATTAACTAACTACATCGGTTAGTTAACCTCCCATTTAAACCCTTCCACTCTCATCTTTAGAGTGATGATCTACTAGAACAACCCGTAGAGCCAATCCTTTAGGAATTTACACCAATTATTTATTTTGTTACACCCTTACACCTTAACCTACCCTGTTAGATTAAGTTTAATTTACAGTTGCTAGCTGCTTAAAGTGTAAAGTTTGTATTTCCCGAGTCTTGTGTCATTTTCTATCTTTGGTGCGGTTGGAAATTTGCACATTGCAAATAGGAATGTATACTAGTAGTCAAAGCTCATTTGATTTTACTACATTCACAATTAATGGTGAATCCGAAGAACGAAGAAATCACCGAAGGAATTATCTGGAATTATTATGATCGTGAAGATGGTGAAACTACACCGAGATTTGAAGTTTAGTTATCAAAAAAAAAAGTTTGAAGATAATCGTTTTGCGAAAGAGCATTACCGAAGGAATTATATGAAGGATCAATTATTCGTTGATATGTAAACAAAAATCAACGATATAGAGTATTGTACAAAGTGGAAGATATCGCCACTTGCCTTGTAGAGTATGTAAAGTTTTGGAATGATTAGGGAGTTGACCGTTATGGGAACGCCAACTTAGGTTATTGTTTTTGATCTATAATCAAGACGTTGTAAATAGTAGTGTCTCGGTCATAATAACGGTCAGGAAAATAAATGTCTAGCAACTTGTACTTTAAGCATTAATCTATTTGTTTCTTGATTTTTATTTAACAACAATTTACTTCCCTCTCACCTAATGATTAACCTCTGGTTTTAAGCAAATGAGGATTCATACGAACATGTATGTCTATCCTGGCATTCCGGGTATGTATGCATGTCTTGTACCTTGTTGGTTTATGACTTTTGGTGAAAGTTAGAAGGTTCCTACCCTATATCGTTCTTCATCCTAACCGTTGGTTAAATTCGAATAGGGATGTGATCAAACACTTATGTCTATCCTGGCATTCTGAGTGTGTATGTGTGCTTCAGCTGCCTTGTTGGAGTGGTACTTCTGGTGAAAGATTGTAGAATGATCAAACCGTACGCCTTTCCATACAAAAACCCATATTTACCTTTATAAACTTGTTACTCCTTGGCTTTAGTGGTGGAGATGTGTATCCTTGCCAAGCTTATGATAGAATACTCGTCACGACTGAGCAATTGAGCGAATTAGTTACATGTTACCACATAGATTAGTTGAGTGATTTGAGTGTTTTCATCTTCCTATTTCGTGAGGTGTTTGGTTGTGTACTTGTAATAGATCGAATAAGTGCTTTAACGGAAAATATCCTTAAGGGATACATTTTTATAAACTTCTAAAGGCTACTTGAGGACAAGTAGGATTCAAGTGGGGGGATATTTGATGACATCAAATAACGTCTATTTTATAGCATCATTTATCCCATGTTATTAACCCATTTTGTATAGTTATTGCAAAGAATTGTTACTTAATCGTTTATATTTGAGAATTGCAGTAATTATGGAGTAATTGGTGAAACTTAGCAAAAGGCGCGCATTCTGGAGCTTAAATGAAGATATTTTGAAGATTACTATTCTGAAGACCAATACGCCGTATCCATCAAGGAAGATACGGCGTATCCGTGCCTGCACTCACCAAAGACCACAAAAGGAATGAAGATCAATACGCCGTATCCAGAGGACTCAATACGCCGTATTCAAGATATGGAATCAATATAATATTCTGGAAGATATCAAACGTGGTCCCTACTCCAAGAAATCCCCAATACGCCGTATCCAATACATGGATACGCCGTATCCAACCGACTTCCAGACCTTATAAATAGAAAACTCAAAAACGAGTTTTAAGTGTGCTAAATCATATTCTCGATACCTAAACCACAAAAGTCGATTTTCAGAGGAGAAAAAGAGCAGAAGAGGTCGAGCAACGTATTCAATTCCATAGGAGACATCGTGTAATTCCATATACTTTTAGTAACCATTCAGTTTTTGGTATCATTCGATATAATCTCCTAAAAAAGATTATTTTACCTTGGCTACATTATTACTTTTGTATTATGTATGACGATTGAAGGCTAATACCTTTGGTATTACCATTATTATGAAGATAAGAATGGTTTGGTAATTTGTTTATTACAAATTCTTCTTTGTTTATCATTGTATGCTTAGTTAATGGTTATCAATTATATACTTGATTTTATGCGCTTTTGTATCGATCTATCAATTCAACTAGATCTATGCTAAGTAGACCAAGCGGACTAGAGTACCGGATAGCTCTCCATATAGTAATTTTACATCTAGAATAATAGTTACACAAATATTATCCTTCTAAGTCTGTGTCTAGGATATGCTTACGGGCTAATATGTTAATTGATATTTCCAATAGTTTATTGATCGTGTTTACTACAGGTACCTAGATAATTCAACAAATATCGATCTGATTCCATTAGATAGGATGGACAAATGGACTACTAGTGTTATAGATATGCCATAAGCGGTAAGTTGGTAAAGTAACTAATGAGCTTAGGGTTTAACAAGATCACCATAGGTTTTATCCCTAAGATAGATTATAATCAGCAAATAGGACTTTATGCGGATGCTTTAATTTGTGACAAAATTTAACATGCCCGGTCCTTCGGAGAAGTAACGCCTAAGTCTACCATGAAATGCCACCTGATGGGGTCGAGAGAAGAAATCGTTTTGCAAACTAAATAAACAAACCAACGTCTAATTGGATTAAAATGGTTAATACAGTTTACTTATATAAGTTCGACCGCTCTTTATCTTTCGTTAATTTATCAAGCATAGGTAACATTTTCATATAGAATTGATTGTAGTCACCAACCAAAAAAAACCATGGGGGGGGCCAGTTCCTCAGCAGGCTGAAAACCCCCCTTTTCCATTAAAAATAATTTTTAGGGATTTAGACTGACATAGGTTTAACATAGGATTCGAATAGAATTGACATAAATTAGATAACCAAGATATTAATTAAATTGATAGATTTAACCTCGCTCTCAGTGATCGACACTCTACTTACCACGAAACTACTACCGATCGGGTACACTGCCCGTTAAAGTGTTGTTTTTGGTTGAGTCGGCAAAATATAAATTTAACACTTGAATCATATAAAAAACAACCCTACACTACAACACATCAATGCTCTTACTGTAAGTCTTGTAGAACCAAGCAACATTAAAGAAGCAATGGCAGATCATAATTGGATTGAAGCTATGCAAGAAGAGATACATGAGTTTGAAAGGTTACAAGTCTGGGAATTGGTAGAGAGTCTAGTAGGCAGAAATCTAATCGATGACAAATGGATTTGAAAGAACAAAAATTATGCAGAAAACATTTTCTATAAGAAATAAAGACCGTCTTGTTGCTAATGGTTATAGACAAGAGGAAGGCATAGACTTTAAAGAGTCATATGCACCAATTGCTTGTTTTGAGGCACTTCGGATGTTTTTGGCATATGCAACTCGCAAGGGTATATTTTTATATTAGATGGATGTTAAAATCGATTTTCTCAATGGTCCGCTGAAGGAAAAAGTTTATGTGAGCCATCCAAATGGTTTTATTGATCCAGATTTCCCAAATCATGTCTATCACCTCAAGGAAGCTTTGTATGGTTTAAAATAAGCACCAAGAGCATGGTATGACAAATTGTCTTTGTTCTTATTTGCTAATCATTTCACTAAAGGTATTGTGGACCCGACTTGATTCACAAGAAGGAAAGTGGATGGCTTTTTTTTGGTATAGGTATATGTTGATGACATCATATTTGGATTAACAAATCTAAAATTTTCAAATCTTTTTGCAAAACTTATTAAAAAAATTAAAATGTCAATGATGGGACAAATGAACTTTTTCTTAGGTTTTAAGTCCATCAATCCCCAAGAGGAATATTCGTTAATCAATCTCAATACGCTTTAGAACTTTTGAAAAAACATGGAATTGATGGATGTGACACGACTGGTACTCCAATGGCCACAACTCCAAAAGTTGATGCTGATTTACAAGGCACACCCATATATCAAACTAAGTATCGTAGTATGATTGGGGGCCTTATGTATCTAACAACGAGTATACCTGATATTGTGTTTGCAACTTTCTTTTGTGCTCTGAGTCAGGCACGACCAACAGAAAAACACCTTAAAGAGGTCAAACGGATCTTTCGATACCTAAAGAATACCATTCATATGGTCCTCTGGTATTTGACGGATTCGGGATTTGAGTTAACTGTCTATTCAAATGTTGACCATGGAGGTTGTTTAGACACGTTTAGAAGCACATCAAGAGGAGCATGATTTCTAGGAGATAAGTTGGTCAGCTGGTCATCAAAGAAATAATATTACACTGCTGTATCAATGGCTGAGGCTGAATACGTGTCACTATATACTTGTTGTGCTTAAGTGATCTAGATGCGCACTCAATTGCTGGATTATGGCTTTCACAACAACAAGATCCCGATGTATTATGATTCAAATAGTGCAATTGACATTTTATGCAATCTAGTCTAACACTCACGCACCAAGCATATCAACATCAAGTGTCATTTTATTAAGGAACATGTTGAAAAGGGAACAATCAAACTTTACTAGTCAAGACAGATTACCAGTTAGCAGACATTTTTACTAAAGATCTTACAAACTTAATGTCTCCTCATCCACTCACAGTTTCATGATCTACATTGTATTTACAAATAAAAACTCTTTGAATGCAAAAAACTACATCATGAACTGAGGGGGAGTTATTGATATGAATGTTAGACTTAGTTTTATTAAATTGATGGTCATTAATATTCCCGAATCTTGTATTAGTCTAGTATATGTTCTCGGGAATTCTATAAGATAATTGGGTCTAAGTTACGGGCTTAAAGCCCATTAGATATCAAGTCCGGCCCATGGAAGCCCACTTAAACCCATGGCCGGCCAATGTACACTATATAAAGCCCTCTCTAAGTGTGGAGAGGGTGTTGGTTCTCTTTCTTTCTTCCAAGCTAATCAACCATTCTCTTGTTTTCTCTCTAGTTCTTTCTCTCTCTAAATATATCTTTATCTCTCTAGAATTCTAAGCATTTCATGTGTATGTATGTGATTTGATAAGGTTATCATGTGGTATCAAGAGCCCAAGGTTGTTTAGTGTTAGTGGTTTGCTTTTTCTAGCTTAATTCGTGGCGTGGCTTATTTTAAGTCTCATAAGCTCACAACTTGGTTTTGGTTGTGGCTTACTTGGTCTAAAGCTTTAAGCTTTAACTTTCTACTTGATTTAAGCGTTGTTTCTTCTTGATTTTGTGGCTTCTATTGATAGATAAGTGCTTACTTGTTGCTTATTTATAAGCTCAAGTTTACACATCTTCTTGTGCTTATTTGTTCTTTCCGTAATCAAGTTTCTTTAAGCAAAGGAGTCCTACTCATTAGTAGCTTATAGTTTGTAGCTTATCTCATTATATTTTGAGCTTATTTTGCTTATTCTTGCTTATTCGAATGTGTTCAAGCTTCTTTTATGTTTAAGATATCTTGGTAGCAGTTTGTTGTTAAGATTAGACAAGAAATGTACTTGTTTTTGTTGGCTAGTCGAATTATAGCAAGAAAACAAAGATTTAATACAGGCAGCGGTTTAGGTGGTGGTCCCAAAAACTCTCCAGCGGTTTGACGTATATAGCCGACGATTTGTTTTAAATAGGCAGCGGTTTAATAATTTGTTTAGGTAGTGGTTTGTCACAGGTATCCAGTGGTTTAATACTTTTCTATGGCCTCACTAAACGTTACTCTGCCAAATTTAAAAGGTGCCAGCGGTTTGATCATTTTCTAGGTAGTGGTTTAGTATGACAGATTAGGCAGCGGTTTACCGGGTTGAAAATAGGCAGCGGTTTAAGACTTTCTTATCGCAGCGATTTAACATGTTCAATATAGACAGCGGTTTGTCCTAATTTGTATCACATCAGTTTAGTAAGAAAACAAGGCAGCGGTTTGTCTATTTTTCACGACGGTTTAGATATTTAAAATAGGCAGCGGTTTGACCTCTTCTTGCAGCGGTTTGTCAAGTTTCTCAGCCAGCGGTTTAGTGAACAAAAAACCAGTGGTTTGTTACTCAAGAATTAGCAGCGGTTTAACACTTAAGCTAGCGATTTATTGATTTAAAACAGGCAGCGGTTTACCACATATTGCCAGCGGTTTGCTTGACGTGGACAAACTTAATACTTTGTCAAATAACCGTGACAAACAAACTTGGACTATTAATAAACAAAGACTTCTAATTTGCAATTGAACTTAAAAGACAATTACTTATTCATGGTTTTTTCTTGACTTTGTAAAATCCCATAGAAGTTTTATTCCTTTTCTCGGTTTAAGTCATAGAATTGTAAAATCCTATGAACTTTTAAGGAATTAACCATTCTACTTCAATAAAAAGCTAGTTAAAGCCACTTCTCACTAAAACGATCCAAACTTATCATTTCACATCACTCTTGCAATGTCGACCCAACAAGACATTTATGCAGCTGGTTCCGAAAACCGTCTACCTATGTTTAACAAAGACAAATATGTTCCATGGTCTTCTTGTCTTCTTCGTTATTCTAAGAGTAGACCAAATGGAAAGTTGATCTACAATTCCATTATAAATGGTCCATATGTCGGATGAATGATTCCTAAACCAGGTGATCTAGACTGTGAAGTTCCTGTTAATGAAACCTTTCATGAACAGACTGATGAGGAACTCACTGAAAAGGAGATTAAACAAGTAGAAGCCGATGATCAAGCCATTCAGACTATTCTTCTCGGTATTCCTGAAGACATCTATGCTGCTGTTGACAGCTATGAAACTGCTTAGGAAATCTGGTTACGTGTTCAACAAATGATGAAAGGTTCTGATATTGGAATTTAAGAGAAAAAGGCTAAGCTTTTTAATGAACGAGAAAGGTTTACTTCTACTGATGGGGAATCGATTGAGTCTTACTATTATCGTTTCTCAAAGTTGATGAATGATTTTAAGAGAAACAAACATTTTCCAGAAAAGATTGCCAACAATCTCAAGTTCCTAAATAACTTACAACCAGAATGGAGTTGACATGTTACCATTGTTCATCAAACAAAAGACTTGCATACATCAGATTACACTCAGTTGTATGATTTCTTGAAATACAATCAAAGAGAGGTAGATGATCTAAGAGATGAACGACTTGCAAAAACACATGATCCTTTGGCACTCATGGCAAATTCCAACAATCCTTTCAATTATCCAGTGTTTCACCAAGACCAACCATCACCAAGTACCTTCATGCAACAACCACCTCCCAACAACAACTACAATCCACAACCTTCATTCAATCGGAACTACATGTAACAACCAATGCCAAATCCCGAAGACATTACAAATCCCACAACTGCTATGAACAAGGCAATTGTTTTGATGGCTAAGGCATTCAAACTAAACTACTCAACACCAACCAACAACAACCAAAGAATTTGATCAAACCCATGCAACAAGTAGATTGCTCAACCGGGTATGAATATGGATTAAGACAGACATATGCAAATGGTTGGAGGTAATGGTGGGAATCAGTTTAGATAATATGCTGGGCAAAATGTAGGGAATTAGAATGGGTATAATGCTGTACAGAATGTCAGGAATCCAGGTTGTTCAGAATGCAGTTCAGAATCCGAGGGTTTAGAATGTTGGAAATCGGAATGGGCTCATTGTTGTTCCAAGGATTGCTAATCAAAATCCGAATGGGAATGGTAATGTTGTAGCAGCACGGGCTGAGGGTACTACAAATAGGAATACTGATAATCATATAAGGTGTCACAACTACAGAGGATTTGGTCATCTTTCTAGGAACTGCACTGTCAGGCCAAGGAGAAAGGACGTTGCTTATCTTCAAACTCAGTTGCTGATTGCTCAAAAGGAAGAAGTAGGAATCTAACTCTAAGCTAAAGAGTTTGATTTGATGGCTGCTATATCAGATCTTGATGAGATTGAGGAATTCAATGCAAACTGCATTTTGATGGCTAATTTGCAGCAAGCATCGACATCGGGTACTCAGACTAACAAAGCTCTCGTCTATGACTCGGACGGATCAGCTGAGGTACACGATTATGAAAATTGCTATAATAATGAGATATTTAATATGTTTACTCAAGAGGAGCAGTATACTGAGCTACTCGAGCCCATTCCTGAACCACACCAAGTATAACAGAATGATAGTAATGTTATTTCTGAGGTTTCTAGTATGGAACAAGATGGGGGAACAGTAGAACAACATCCTACAACTGTTGAGGAAACACGTGCTTATTTCAAATCATTATATAATAATTTAGCAATTGAAGTTGAGAAAGTCAACACAGTCAATCGCAAGTTGAGAGAAACTAATGCTGATTTGACCACTGAGCTTGCTAAATATAAAAATCAAGAAAAGTGTTTTGAAATTAGTCAAGAAAAATATGACAAACTTGAAAGGTGTTATCAAAAGTCTGTTTATCAAGAGCAATGTCTTACTAAAAACCAAATAACGACTTTGAATGAGGAAATTTCAAATTTAAATAACCAGCTTTCAAAAGAAAAGTCAACTATTTCTTCTCTTCAAGAAGAAAAGAAAAAGTTGAAGTCTGATTTCAAAATTCGCGAAGACGAGCTTCTTGATAAACAAATTCAACTTGAGAATAAAATAAAGGAATTAGATAATATTTCGGTAAAAACAGGTCAATCGATTAAAACGATGCACATGCTTTCACCTAAGCCAGACTCGTTTTACCACACCGAACAAAAAATGGCTTTGGGTTATCAAAATCCTTTTTATCTCAAGCAAGCTCAGCAGAAACAACAGAGTTTGTATAATGGCAAAGTTCTATTAGAAAAGCATGATCCTTCTATTGTGTATGATTCGGAGGAGACACTGCAACTTGCTCAAGAGAGTCACATAAAAATGAAACAAGTGAACAAAGAAATAAAACCGGTAAATTATACAAAGATTAATCATCTTTCGGGGGGTTTGTTTCTTAAATGGCCAAGTCACATGAAGAGTTGTATTTCTCAAATACTTCCAAAACGGCCAATGTTTCTAAATCAATTTCAATACCAAATGAAGAATTTTCGGATGATACTACACCAAGTGTTGCACGAAAATTTCTAAATGAGGTAAAAAGCACCATTGTGACTCTTCAACGTGTTGTTAAACAAAAATGACTTTAGATATATACAATTGGCCGTCTTCTGTTCACCAAGAGATTCACAAAATTGTAAAAGATAAAATTTTCTCTATCATTAACCAAGTTGATGCTAGAGTGCAAAATTTTGAAATACAATTTTGAAAGAAGCATCCAAATTTGTTCAAAACTTCAAATCTCTTGCAAAAGAAGCTAATGAATCCCCTGCTAAGCATAAGGCCTTGGAATTGGAAATTGAGCGTCTCTTGAGAGCAGTTATCAGTCAAGATATTATGTCTATTGTGCAAAATCCAACTATTATTGAAACATCCGATCTCCAGACTGAGCTTGAACGTATGAAAGAACGATTTGAAAATTGTATCATTAAAAAGGAGAATGAATATGCTAAACTTTGGAATGATTGGTACAAAAAATGTAAAGAATGCAAATACGACAAAATTTCGTACGATAAAGTTTATAATGACATGCAACAAAAGATCGAACGGTTGCAAGCTCAGTTGGGAGATCGCAAGGGTAAAAGTAAAGATACTCCATGTGTATCAGATACCTTTGTTCCTTTGTTTCATAAACTAGAGAATGAGAACGTGGAATTAGAGTTTCAGATTAAGAATTATGCAAAAGAAAATGCTCATCTTAAGTCTGCCTATAAGAACCTTTTTTACTATATTAATGTGTCACGGGCTCAAACTAAAGGAATACTTGATTCTTTGCAAAAAAATTAAACGATTTGATTTATGAGAATATGAAATTCAGAGCCTAATTATTTGATAAGGTTTCTGAACCAAAGGACACAACCAAAGGTACGAGTGTGAATACTCAATTTAGAAAGCAATCAATCTTGAGAAAACCACCTTCTTCTTCTGGATTAAAACTCTATTCAGTAACTCCTTTTCCAAAATCTAAGGGTCTTCCCAAGATCGATAAGACACATGCTTTGTCAAAACCAGTCACTCAAACTCGGTACCTACACCACAAGAATTAAAAGTTGTGAAAAATGATAACGTGATTGCCCCAGGAATGTTTAGGATTAATCCTTTTAAGAATTCCGGGGAAGAAAAGTATGTGCCTAACAAACCTATTAAAGCAAGGATTAGGACAAAACCGATCAATTTTTCACAACCTCATGTCCTCACAAAGAAAGGTGTTAATTCTAACTCATATGGTTTGTATTCTACAGGAGTAGACAACACTGCTAAAACCAGAAGGCCATATCCTAGGAGCAATACAAAGAATGATAGGGTCCCCTCTGCGTCTAAGAGTAGTTGTATCAATAATAAAGAAGTTGAAGTAGAAGAACACCCTAGGAATTTACTGCTTTCTAAGAATAAGAAACATATATCATTTGAATGTAATAACGTTTAGCTTGCTATTCGAAATGATAAATCTGAAGTTGTTTATGCTATGTGTAAGCAATGTTTAATTACTGCTAATCATGATGTCTATGTGCTTAATTATGTGAATGGCATGAATTCTCGTGATAAGAAACAAAAGGAAAATGTTTCAAAAACTGCTAATCAAAAGAAACATATGCCACAGGCCAAGAAACCTAAGGAGGTAGGGTCCACATAAAGACTTGCTCACCTAAGCCTAGTAAACCTAGATCTGGTCTTAGGTGGTCACCAACTGGAAGAATTTTTAACCTTAAAGGAAAAATAATCGATTCTAGTGAATCAGATAGTCAATCTGACTGCTCTAACGATGATAATGCATGTATCTCTAACCCTCAGGAACCTACAAGAAAACAGTTTTCAAATTCTACTTTTTCTTTGGTAGGTCATTAAAATCTGTTTATGGTGCGTAGACTCGGGATGCTCAAAGCACATGACAGGCAATCTGAAGCTTCTTATAAATTTTGTCTGGAAGTTCTTTGGAACCGTCCGCTTTGGAAATGATCATGTTGCTGCAATTCTGGGTTATAGTGATCTTCAATGGGGAAATATTCTGATCACCAGGGTTTATTTTGTTGAGGGCTTGTGGCACAACCTGTTCTTGGTTGGGCAGTTTTGTGATTCAGATTTAGAGGTCGCTTTCAGAAGAAACACATATTTCGTTAGAAACTTAGAAGGAGTTGATTGTTAAAAAGAAATCACACAACAAACCTTTACACCATCAATCTCTATGAAATGGCCTCTGCTTCTCCAATTTGCCTCATAGCTTGTGCTACTTCTACCAAGTCTTGGTTATGGCATCAATGTTTATCCCATCTTAACTTTAACACCATAAATGACCTTGCCAAAAACGATCTTGTCACCGGTCTTCTAAAATTCAAATATCATAAAGAACATCTTTGTCCCTTATGTGAGCAAGAAAAAAGCAAAAGGGCATCTTACCCACCCAAACTAGTTCCAAATTCTAAGCAGAGGTTACATCTTCTTCATATGGATTTGTGTGGTCCAATGAGAGTCAAAAGCATAAATGGTAAGCAGTATGTTCTGGTGATTGTAGACGATTACTCTTGTTACACGTGGGTACACTTTCTCAGAGCAAAAGATGAAGCACCAGAGGAGATTAAAACATTTTTTAAGAAAATTACAGTTCTACTACAAGCTCCATTCATTATTATAAGAACCAACAACAGCACAAAATTCAAGAATCAAGTGCTTTAAGAATACTTTAATAGTGTTGGCATCTCTCACCAAGCATCTTCTGTCAGGACCCCTCAACAAAACGGAGTAGTGAAACGAAGAAACCGCACGCTAGTGGAGGCTGCTAGAACAATGTTGATTTTTTCTTGTGCACCGTTATTCTTATGGGCTGAAGAAATTGCTACTGCGTGCTATACTCAAAACCGCTCCATCGTTCACCGACGATTTGACAAAACACCATACAAGCTCATTAATGGCAGAAAACCAGATATCTCCTTTCTTAATGTATTCAGGACTCTCTGCTATCCCAAGAATGATCGTGAAGACATTGGGAAGCTTGGTGCAAAAGGTGACATTTGCTTTTTTATTAGTTATTTTGCTAATTCCTATGCTTACAGAGTTTACAACCGTCGGACAAAGAAAATCATGAAGACAATGAATGTGACATTTGATGAGCTTTCTGTAATGGCTTTTGAACAAAGCAGTTTAAAACCCGGGATTCAAAGCATGACTTCTGGAAAAACCAGTTCAGGACTCGATCTTACTTATACTCCGTCAACAATAACAACTCAACCACCAACTGAACGTGATTTGGATTTACTATTTAAAGCTATGCATGATGATTACATTTATAGTCAACCGTCAGCTGCTCTAAGAACTGTTCCCGTTGCTCAAGCACCTCAAGTTCTTCAGACTCCAACTACATCTACAACAATAGCACACACCGCACCGACACTAACAAATTCATCCTATCAAGCTACACTTTCCAAACACTTTATAGGATGTTGACGAGCTCAAAATACAACAACAACATAGTCCGAATGCTATGCTCGATAGAAATACATATGTAAATCCTTTTGCTACTCCATCCACAAGTGCTGCTGAATCATCATCTTCACAATATGTGGATCCATCGAACATGCATACGTTTTACCAACCATACCCTCATGAATATTAGTAGACTAAGGATCACCCTCTGGAAAAGTGATAGGAGAACCCTCATGACCAATTTTGACAAGGAGTCAACTCCGATCAGATGGTGACATGTGCATATATGCATTAACGGTGAGCACTATGGAACCAAAGAATGTCAAAGAGGCTATGACCGAACCTGCATGGACTGAATCCATGCAAGAAGAGCTTCTTTAGTTCAAAAGGCTTGATGTATGGGTGTTAGTTCCCGCTCTAAATAACATAAAACCCCTTACTTTGAAATGGTTATTCAAAAACAAGCATGATGAAGAGAACACGGTCATTAGAAACAAGACTTGTCTGGTTGTGAGGGGGTACCACCAAGAGGAAGGAATAGATTTTGAAGAATCCTTCACTCCGGTTGCTAGAATGGAAGCTATTAGGATATTTTTGGCATATACTACACATAAATCATTCACTGTATTTCAAATAGACGTGAAAACTGCTTTCTTGCATGGTACATTAAAAGAAAACGTGTACGTGTGTCAACATGAAGGATTCATCGATGCTGATCATCCAAGCCATGTATACAAGTTAAAGAAGGCGCTATATGGGTTAAAGCAAGCACCAAGGACATGGTACGACGAATCGTCAAAGTTTCTCCTACAGAATCACTTCTTCAAAGGCACCATTGATCCAACGTTGTTTATAAGGCACTTTGATGACGACATCTTAGTGGTACAAGTCTATGTAGATTGACACACCCCGTCAATGGCGGAAACACAAGATGCGACGATACCATTCATCTCACAAGATACAAGATCATACACTTTATAATTTACATTCATAAAACTGAAGTTTTACAGAACTTTACAAGTTAAAATTAACATAAGTCAAAACCACGTCCATCTCTACCCAGTCCCCTTGGGTTACATCTTTTCTCTTCCAATACCAATCACATACCTTTGATTTGACACACCTAAAAATGATACTCGAAAACATCAACAATAATGTTGGTAAGCTTGTAGGTTTGACCTTAAACCCAAAAGCTGTGCCAATATATCAATAGTGGACAATAGTAATATATGACAGTGCATATATGCAAACAACCTTAGCATCACTGCTAATCAATAACCATATGTCACTTACACACCTAAAGGGCCTACCAGCGGGAGCACTAAAATTAGGGCAGGACCACACACAAACCTGGGTAGGCGTACCCATCTGCTATAATAATCACACAAATACTGGGTAGGAGTGCCCATTCGATCCAAACAATCATACATCACATAATATTCACATAGCAGTCATAAGCGCATATCTTGTCCCAAAAACAAAACCACATTTCCCACAGATCAATTCAAAACATTTCAAAACACATTTGAGTATCATTTTCTCCCAACGGAAAAACAATAAAAAGTGGGGCTACGAGAACTCACCTCAATCAGCAATCAAAGCAACCACACAATCGCAAATAAAGCAGGACACAATAAATCTCTACGCAAGCGTACAATGTACCCGGCAATGACCTAATATATATACTTACTATATCAATACTCGTACAAAATTATCTTATTGTACAAGTGTTCGCCTTAACTCATGCAAATCCTCATTTTCATCCCAAAATTCCATTCCAAATTCATATCATTCCAATCTCGTTATCTCATACCGTTAACTCATTACAAAAACCGCTGTCTTGTTACCAAGACTTTATCTCGTTATCAAAACTTTACCTCGCATTATGGTTGTGTGGTAATTACTCGAAAACGACTCAAAAACACTTGGGCAAAGTGTGACACCAATACAACAAACCTGAACACCCCAAATTTCTAAATGATACATTCAACCAAAATACTCCGCGAAAAACTAACGAAAAGGAATGAGCAAGAGATTAAAAGCCAAAAATAAATAATTCACATTTCCATAGTCGATACGACATATATATTTAAATATATATGTACATGAATACTTGATAATTTAAATAAAATAATAATATTTTATTATTATTTTCGTCTTATTATCGGGATAACGGGGTATAATGTTTCGTCATTAAATATGTCCAAAAGCTTTTACCTCAACACTTAATCTTCCTTAAGATTCTCCCTTCCATTTCCTCAATTAAAATCGACACAACGGTTATAAATAATAATTATTTAAGAAAAATTTCGAGAAATTTCATCTTTCATATTGTATTAAATTTTCAAGTTAAATAACTATTTATTGTTAAAACATTGAAAATTTTATCTCTTTTTAGCAAAACTCTAAGTATATAATCCTTTCAAAAATTCGGCATGACCTGCACGTCTTTATGACTTTTCCAAGGTACTAAACCTTTATCCAAAACAATTTTCACAAATCCGACGTTTTTCCGACAAACACAATATCAATACCATTGACATGATTTATTAAACCGTGGCAAAATAACCTCTTCACAATTGACAAGTCTAACAAAAGTCCTCCTCTTAGTCCAACACAACTTTCTTTAGTTCATTTACAAGTCCACAAACTTATTTATTTGATATTGGGTCATATGGTCCATCATGGTCCAAAATACTTAGCCCGATAGCGAAACTTATTCCATACTTCTTTTTATATACCCCAAAATACAAATCAAACCCAATGAGCCTTATGCCCATTAAGCCGAATCAATAAGCTATAAGCTTATACTATTATCTATATATATAAGCCGATAACCCCAACAATAAGCCATAACCTTTAAAATACGCCGAATATATATATAAGCTCAAATAAGCCGAAATCAAAATAAGCTAAAACTGAATAAGCCAAAATCCATTAAGCTATAAGCTTAATAAAAGCCAAATTCAATAAGCAAAAATAAGCCAAAGTCATTTGGGCCGAGCCTAAATTGACACCCAAACCGAAATAAAACGGACCCATGTTGGGACGAAACCAACCAAACGGACCCTTGTTAGGCCGTGACCAACCAAACCCACCCTAGTTGGGCTCAAAACAAACTGGACGCACCCTTGATGGGCTAGTCCAACAAACAAACCCAGTACCAAAATCATTTAAGCCCAAATACTAATATCCTAGCTATTGAATTAAGTAAAACTTCCAATAAGCTCTTATATGCCTTTATTATAAAATGAAAATGTACCACAAACAACCATTTTATTTAAAACTCCAAAAACCTTTTCTTCCTTGATCTTTTTAAGCCGAATCTATAAACACCCCTTTTGTTTATTTATTATTTATTTTTTTATTTTTGATTTCAAGTTTTGATCTTTTGGTGATCAACTTGTACAACTAGCATCTAGACATCACCATAATCACGAAAGTATAACTTAAATTTAAAGTTTATAAAAACTTACTGTTGATGAGCTTGGTTCAATCTAACCGCGCAGTGAAAGACTAACACCAGTTTCTACACCCCCGAAAAACTATTAGTTATCAACCCAATAATAAATTTTAAAACTCGGTTCTTGGCAAAATCTTCAAAAAACTTTGTGTTTCTTCTCTTCTCTCTTCCTTCTCTGATAAGTAATGATAGAAACCTAATCCTTGTGGTTCGTCCAGGATATAGAAGAAAAAGAGATCGAGTTTTTTTTTTGTGTTGATTTTCAAAATGATCATGTATGTGAAAAAAGGGATAAGGTGGTGGAATATGGTATCTAAAGGGACAGCTTAAAAATAGCCATCTTGTCTCTCCTTGTTCTTTTCTAACCGAAAATGGATCCTAGGAGGGTCTTGGGTCTTTTTTTTTGTGTCGGGATCACTTAAAAGCTAAATTTTCATCTATTTAAAATGTCACCCAAACTTAGTTATCATTTTAATTGCGTTCAAATTCATTTTTCCATAAACCTGGATTATTCATACGACACTTATCACCTTAAATAGCTACAAAAATCTATTTTGAGCCGTTATTGACTAACTCTGGACCGAAAACATGAATTTTTGACAAAACTTAACCAAACCTTGCTCATTCATTTAAAAACACTTCAAATCATAAAATATAGCTTGGAAACTTATATTCACCTAAAATTTCACCTTTTACGACTGTTACAGTCTTTTACCGAAATTCACGAAAATAACTGTTTTTCTGATAACTTTCAAATCTCCCACTCACGATTTACAATTTAACTCAACACTATTTCATTATTATGAATTTATTTAATAAATAAACCCATTAACACATTCTCAACTTTATTAATCTCCACACTTAAATAAACTATCATGCCGGTACGCGTTGCGTGACGATTTTTCGCTAAACGCGGGAAAACTTCCCCGAAAGCACTGAAAACCTCAAAACCACTCTAAAATAGAAAAACGAATCATAAATGATTCATTCACGAACTCAAAACTTCATCAAAACTCCCGATTAAACCAAAATCGCTTTTATGCAAAATAGACAACAAAAGTCAACTTTTCAGCTTTCATCAGGAAAACTGACAAGATTGAAAGACTTCAGCATACAAAACTATAATATTTTATTATACTTAGCCCTGGGAATATTATCGGTTATCACAGTCTCACCCCCTTAAAGGAATTTTGCTCTGAAATTCAACTCAAATTATCAGCTCACAACACTAACAGGAAATTCCATTCCTCAAGAATCACGTACATCACTAAAGTTTAATCTCTTCAAGCGAGGTTTCCTACGATCCCCCTAAAGACTAAGCCTTTCCACAGTCCAATCTTACACTTTCTCATGGTCGGTCCATATACGTTCGCAACACTATGATAGTCTCTTAAATTATCTCTTAAATTTACAATTTCTCAAACTTAGATCTCACTACCTCAGTCGGGTGTCAGGATATGATCACGTCCTCGACGTGACGACAAATCTATCAGAATTGGCATTGACAAATCTTTTTAATTATTCAACCAATGAGACTAACCCCACGAGGTATAGGTCCTACACAATACAACTCATACTTTACTTTTCCACTACTTACACACTCAAAATCCTCAAGCAAACCTTACTGGGTCAATAATCTCGGCTCTACCCATCTGGGAAGGCCGTTCTAAAATCTACACCACATCATCACACGCCTTAAACTTTTCCAATTCAATCCTACTCAACAGGTTTCTTAAATCTCACTTCACTTAGTTAGGTCAATTTACCTCTCAAAACTTACACAGTCAAACGTATGATCAGGTTTCCAAACTGATCACCACAACTCTTTTCATTACTCTCTGTGACCGTCCACGGTCTATTTCTTCCTAGCATATCTCCTAACCATATGGTATAATTATTCAGCCTGAATACGTTTCAAGCTCACAGAACATACTACTACATCTCACGCCACATCCTAATAAGGATGTGGGTATCCGCTCTATCGCGAGCAACCAATCGCAACGCACTCACACACGGGCAAAACTGTGCTCTCAACTAACACGAAACAACACAAAATACTGCTATCCATGAAGACCGGACAACATTTCCCTCACTAATACGAAACAGTTTAAATACAAATCACCTAATAACTAGAATGATCCACTATAACCATCATTATAAAAAGAAACAAAAAAGAAACTTTCCTAATCATAACCGTCACTAACCAATACTACCCAGTTTACTGACATATATACATAACTGCTAACCCAAACCTCATATATCCTACGCACCTCCTCTGGGCTCCTGCCCTCTCCTCATACCGTCAACAACCTCGATCAACTCTAATCACGCACGTCTCTCCTCAGCAAGCTATAACCGTAAATCCTGGTTCTCTCCCTATACATCACTAATGGCATGCCACAGGGCTACTCTCCGGGCATATGTGTGACCTTCCCAAGCCTCAAGGGCTAACACTGACCTCCATATCACTCTGAATGTCATTGCGACCCTCTCCTGCTCATACTCCAAACTCCTAAACTAGTACCTCTAGGAGAAAATCTCCTCCCTAACCGCCCCTGACCTAGTGAATAACTCTCCTATGTACCTATCGTATCTCTCAAATAAAGCAGGTGATAACTCCTCTAATCATACTGCAGGATCACTAATCAATCCCTACTTCATCTGAACTTGAGCTCCCAGCTCAGTCAGAAATCCCTCAGTCTCAACTGCAGCGGGTGTAGCTACAGGAGATGGTACAGTCAAAGGTATCATAGGTGATGAAATGGGTGATGGATCATCAGACGGTGATGGAGAAATGGGAAGTAAACCAGATGTTCACGTTCGGAGAAGTGGTAAAATCTAACATGGCGTGCTGGTGGGGGGTAATCAGAACGAAAATCAATATAAACATTACCGTCCTTCGGGTATGTCCATGTAGTAAGTGTGGGCTGTCTAAATGCTGACACCCTATCAGGTCTCTCAGACTTTGGTGTTGATCCAAAACCCTGTCCGACCTTAAACGTACTGTATACATCACCCTCCTCTAATAACTCACGGCGCCTTAACGCTCTATACCCAAGTCCTAAAGCGGCCGCCTCACAGTCCGTCCCTACAACCGAAGCTGCCTGCTGCTGACCCCCAGGTACAGCCTCCTCCTCCTCCTCTAAACCAAGTCCATCACTCTTTATACTATGACCCTCGTTGTCTATACCACAACTCTCATCATCTAAACCATAACCCTCATCATCCATACCGGGGCCCTCGACCCCCGCGGGCAAAAAAAATAAAAAAAAAAAAAAAAAAACAAGACCCCCTCCTTCCTCCGCAGCCGAGGATCATTATCTCTGCTAATAGGACCCTCATCCTCCTGTTACCCTCACTCACACTGTGAGAAATCCATAACTCTCCTTATCTCCTCATACCTCCTAATCATAGCCTCCTCACTATCTCTATACAAACTAAACGTACCACGATAATGCTTCTGCGAAGGAAGGTCTGGTGGCGACACAGATGGCAAACTCTCATAAGAGGACTGAAACCTCTTACGGAACGCAGACTCAGACATAGCTGCCACCTTTGCCATACCGGCAGAGAGGCCCGATGACATCGCATATGGAACGCCCACAGCCATACGTGCGGTCTTACGGGACGCGTGGGAACAAAACGGGGTGGGAGTACTCTCTCATATGTTTATAGGTGGAGCTATATATGCGAAGGTGTAACTCAGGTGTCCTCCGTATCAATATGGGCTTCAACCAAGGGGCTCAGACTCGGTCGTACCGTGCAATCCCATCCAGAAAAACCCGCCTAATGGCCTCATAGGGATCCTCAGGAAGTGGCATGGGCACTCGGGAGCTCTAAGCTCCGTCAGCCTGGGTTACTATACTTGGGTCAAACAAACACTGGGGTAGACATCATGTGATAACACGGTAAAAGGGTATAAGTATAAAATATTTTTATCCAAATTATCAGCATTATTATTGCTTATATATACAAATCATCATAACGTTTGAAATTAGACGTTTGTAATCGTATATATATCCTTATATATATTAAATATAACGGGAAAAATACAAACAACAATCACCAACCAAGTTCGATACCGAACAGGCACGACTGGTCAACACATAAAACACATAATCTATCGAAGCACATTCCCAAATGATGTCGCTACTTGCGACTATACACAAAATTTCTCAAGGCAACACTCACTACACTAAGGCAAGCATGGCCAACATCAAACAATCAATCATTGCTACTCGCGACGATTTTTACTTACACTCTCTAGGCATCGCACACTACTACTAAGGCAATATGGCAATCCTAAAATCAACACAATCTCAATCTCAACACTCGCAAGTGTTCTTATCACTTTATATCCTATCATGAATCATGTGTTCACATTACTAACACAACATCTCTTCCCTCCCCCTCCCCTAACATAACTTTTAAAAAAACTAGCTCTATCATTTCATATCCTTCGGAGTTAAGCATTAGTTGATCAGGGCTATGCGTCAGTTGTATGGAATACAACCATGAACTGCTCGGGTTATATAGCTTCACCAGTTCGGAGTTTTACAAAAATAACTCACTTTCTGGTTATAGTTGCGCTTATTATTTGATAAAAATCACATTCGCCTCTATAACCTTGCGCTCTCTGATAACCAATCTGACACACCCCTTCAATGCGGAAACACGGATACGACGATACCATTCAACTCATAAGATACAAGATTCATACACTTATATAAATTACATTTATAAAACTAAAAGTTTACAGAACTTTACAAGTTAAAAATATTAACCATAAGTCAAACCACACGTCTATCTCATAACCAGTCCCCATGAGGGGTGACATCTTATCCTCTTCCAATACCAATCACATACCTTTGATTTGACACACCTGAAAATGATACTAAAAAATGTCAACAATAATGTTGGTGAGTTCGTAGGTTTAACCTTAAACTCAAAAGCTGTGCCAATATATCAATAGTAGACAATAGTGCTATATGACAGTGAATATATACAAACAACCTTATCATTACCGCTAATCAATAATCATATGTCACTTACATACCTAAAGGGCCTACCAGCTATAGCACTAAAATTATGGTAGGACTACGCACAAACCTAGGCAGGCGTACCCATCCACTCGAATAATCACACAAATACTGGGTAGGCGTACCCCTCCGATCTAAACAATCATACAAATACTAGGTATGCGTACCCATCCGCTCTAAACAATCATACAACACATAATATTCACATAGCAATCATAAGCACATATCTTGTCCCAAAAATAAAACCACATTTCGCACAGATCAATTCAAAACATTTCAAAACACATTTGAGTATCATTTTCCTCCAATGGAAAAACTAGTAAAAAGTGGGGCTACGAGAACTCACTTCAATCAACAATCAAAGCAACCACACAATCTCAAATAAAGCAGGACACAATAAATCTCTACGCAAACGCATAATGTACCTGGCAACGACCTAATATATATATACTCACTATATCAATACTCGTACAAAATTATCTTATTGTACATGTGTTCGCCTTAGCTCACACAAATCCTTATTTTCATCCCAAAATTCCATTCCAAATTCATATCATTCCAATCTCGTTATCTCATACCGTTAACTCATTACAAAAACCGCCGTCTTGTTACCAAGACTTTATCTCGTTATCAAAACTTTACCTCGTATTATGGTTGTGTGGTAATTACGCGAAAATGACTCAAAAACACTTGGGCAAAGTGTGACACCAATACAACAAACCTTAACACCCTGAATTTCTCAACGATACATTCAACCAAAATACTTCGCGAAAAACTGACGAAAAGAAACGAGCAAGAGCTCAAAAGCCAAAGATAAATAATCCACATTTCCGTAGTCGATACGACATATATATTTAAATATATATGTACATGAATACTTGATAATTTAAATAAAATAATAATATTTTATTATTATTTTCGTCTTATTATCAGGCTAACGGGGTACAATGTTTCGTCATTAAATATGTCTAAAAGCTTTTACCTCAACACTTAATCTTCCTTAAGATTCTCCCTTCTATTTCCTTAATTAAAATCGACACAATGGTTATAAATAGTAAATATTTATGAAAAATTTCAAGAAATTTCATCTTTCGTGTTGTATTAAATTTTCAAGTTAAATAACTATTTATTGTTAAAACATTGAAAAGTTTATCTCTTTTTAGCAAAACTCTAAGTATATAATCCTTTCAAAAATTCAGCATGACCTGCACGTCTTTATGACTTTTCCTAGGTACTAAACCTTTATCCAAAACAATTTTCATAAATCTGACGTTTTTCCGACAAACATAATATCAATACCATTAACATGATTTATTAAACCGTGGCAAAATAACCTCTTCACAATTGACAAGTCCAACAAAATTCCTCCTCTTAGTCCAACACAATTTCTTTAGTTCATTTACAATGTTAGGATCATGAAAAAGACTCAGTCACCTTAGGTTATGTCTAGCATAGGTTAGCTCGTAGTCTTAATATTAATCATTTAGTTACCGTATGACTTATGGCGTTGGGCCGGGTCTTTACCCACATGTTAGTCCACCCCATAGCCCATTTAAGGCACATAAACTCTTGTATTTAAACCCCCTCTCAGCCATTGAGAGGGGTTGGTTGTTCATTTCATAATACACACACTTAAAGGTGTTTTCTCTCACTAGACTAGTCACTTTCTCTCTCTAGAAATTCAGCCAACCCATCATTCCTAGGCTTGTGTTATGATTTCCAATATATTACAATTGGTATCAAAGCACATGAGATGATTACTTAGATTGTATGTGCATTTCTCTTGGAAGAATTAATCAAAAATTTGGTTTTTGAAGGTTTATGGTTTTCACATTGGCTTTCTTTGATTCTCACGTTTGTGGTGTTAAAGTTAGTGTTTTAGTGTAGTTTTAGCCTTCTAGTACCAAGTTGTGCAAGAAAATCCAAGCTTAAACATTCAAAAGGTGATTTTTGGTGATTTGAAGCTTTTCTGGAAATTGCGTTTTGTCTCCCTGGAAGACGTTTCTTAGTTGTGTTTTGTCTCTGCATTTTGTCAGAGAATAGTACACTGCGGTTTGTCTTCTAGTGTAGTACAACAGTTGCGTTTTGTCAGTTGCATTTTGTGTATTGCGTTTTGGTTAACACTACAGGTTGCGTTTTGTGTATTGCGTTTTGTCTCAAGTTGAAGACCCTCATTGCGTTTTGGCTAGGAGAAACTTTGCCCAATTAATTTCTTGATTGCGTTTTGTCTCAAGAGTTGACTTCGTTTTGCCTAAGACACGTCACTGCGTTTTGTCTCCTTCTCATTCCGTTTTGTGTCTTGCGTTTTGTCCCAAGTTGAAGAACCTTATTGCGTTTTGGTGGAAAGAATCCCTGGAATTTTTTTTCTACATTGCGTTTTGTCTTTGCTTCTTGACTGCGTTTTGTCTAGGACACCTTACTGAGTTTTGTCTAATCCTCAACATTGAGATTTGTCTGAAATTCTTGACTGAGACTTGTCTAGATTTCCTGACTGAGACTTGTGTATTGCATTTCGCAAACTTAATTAAACCAAATCAAATCACAAACAAACAACATATCACCTTTATCAACAAAAAATCATCACTTTTAACATACAATCACTAATCATTGTACCGATCCAAAGTTTATCATAACATAAATAATCAATCATGTCTAGTAATTCTGATGATATTCAAGCGGCCGCAACCGATACCCGCCCTCCTATGCTTGATAGGACTGATTACGAATCATGGTCACAAAGAATCCGGTTGTATTGTAGAGGAAAGGAAAATGGAGTTTACATTCTTCAGTCGATTGATCAAGGTCCCTTTCAGCTTGGAGTCACCAAAGACACACTAGGTACCACACCTGAAGGGGGTGTTCTTCTTGGACCAGAAAGGGCTCAAACTTATAATGATCTTAATGACAATGAAAAGAAACGATTCGATGCCGATGTCCGTGCAACCAACATTGTACTTCAAGGATTACCCAAAGACATCTACAAGCTCATCAATCACAACATTTAAGCAAAAGCAATATGGGACAATGTTAAAATGCTTCTCGCGAGATTTGAACTCACCAAAGAAGACAGAGAATCTCAGCTGTATGATGAATTTGAACGTTTCAAGATGCTTCCTGGTGAAAATATCAATGAGTACTATGTCCGGTTCCACAAGCTTGTTAATGACATGAGGAATATCAGGATGACTATGCCTAACATTCAACTAAACTCCAAGTTTGTCAACAACATGTCACCTGAATGGGATAGATTTGTCACAGCAGTTAAACTGAACAAAGGTCTGAAAGAGACAAATCATGAACAGCTGTATGCATACTTGAAACAACATGAGAAGCATGCTGCACAAGATCGACTGATAATTGAAAGAATCACTCCACCCACTAATGATCCGCTTGCCTTTGTCTCAAGTGTGCAACCCTACTCCCAACCATCACAGAGTCAGTCTCTTCAATATCAATCATCCACAACACCTTCTCAGTCTCAAAATGTCCAATCAATGACATATCCACAATTTGCTGAACCATCATCACTTGATATTGGATACACCCAAACTGATGAAATCCTTGACACCATCACCAAACAATTTGCACTACTCACCTAATCATTCAGAGCAACCCTCCTACAGACAAACAACTAACTTCAAACCTCATCTAACACCCGAAATCAAGCAACTATTCAAGAAGGTCAGATCGTGGTTCAGAATGTTCAAGGGCAACAAAATCAGAATCAGAGGTACTTTGCTCGGGGAAATGGTGTAGCAGGTTTTGGAGGTACACAAAATAGAGATGGGAATGCTAATGCAGGTCAGGGAAAGCCTATCAAGTGTTATAACTGTAATAGGATAGGGCATATTACACAGAACTGCACTCAGCCGAAGCGTCCACAGAATTCTGATTACTTTAAGGACAAGATGCTGCTGATGCAAGCCTAAGAGAATGGAGCAGTGCTGGATGAAGAAGAGTTACTTTTTCTGGTTGGAGAACAACCCAACACTTTTAATGCTGATGTGGATAACCAACCTGTCAGGGATTTGGCTCGGAATGAAGATAACATTTTCCAGGCAGATAAGTGTGAAGATTTTAACTCAGATGTTGATGATGAACCTACTGCTCAGTCTATCTTCATGGCCAATCTGTCATCAGCTGGGACAACAAATCTACAAGCTAGCTTATCCGATGCATCAATATTATCTAAGGTACCTGATCTGGAAAATGCTAATGTTGCTAGTAATAATGATCAGGTCGAGCTTGAGATTTATAGCGAAGTACAACAGTCAACTGTTATTGACTTAAATAATGCTGATATGGGTAATAGTAATGTTATCCCATATGAACAATATCTGACCACCAATGACGTTTTTGTTGTACCAAGTTGTGCATCTTCTGCTCTAAATACTGCATATGTGTTGATTGATAATAATGTGCACACTCCTAATGAACCGTTAGTAACTGAACTAGCCATATATAAGGAACAAGTTGCCATATATGAACAACGTGCTAAGTTTGAACTTACTGAACTGGAACAGAGAATGGATGATCAAATGCATATACTTATACAAGATCGTAATCAAATGGAAGAAAAAATAAAACATGAGATACATTCCGTTAAGCTACATCTTAACCACTCTATTAAAAGTCAAACGGTAATACAAGAAAATGTAAATACTTTACAACAGACTTTTAAGCAAAGAGAGTCTTAACTTCTGAATGATTTTTCAAACCTGAGAAAGATAAAGGATAAAATTGAAAATAAGTTACACGCACAAGATCAATCCATTCAAACTGTTCATATGATGTTGAAACCTAAAAAGTTGTGTGAACAATATTCGGAAATAGCCATAGGTACGCAGAACCCTTTTTACCTTAGAAAGGCCAAAGTGGCTCAACCAACACTTTATGATGGTAATGAAATTATTAATCCGGACCATGACCCTACGAATGTCCCATCATCTGAGGAAGACCTAGAGTTAGCCGAGTTAGCTAGGCAGAAAATGCATGAGAAAATGAATGACCCCATGTGTGTAGAAAAGAGGATTAAGTGCATACCTCCTAATTATTCCAAAGAGAACTTCCTCGCAACTTTCACACCACAGACCCAACTAACCCCTGAACAAGTATTTTGGTCCATAAATCTAGAAAAACGTAAAACCGAAGAGCTAAAGGCAAATACCCTACCCTTGCCATTTTTACCACCTCCGACTGTGTATCCTCCCAATACACCTGTCCATCTAGTCCCCCGAACGCTTCCAACCACAAGTTAAGTAAATATTGGTCTGTATGTAATTACTCAACTATTTTGAGACTTTGAGAAAACTTGTAAAAAGCGTATCATACCAACGGGCATAACTGAAGGGGAAAGGGGTTTTGAACAAACAAAACGGTGTTACTTAACCGAAGTAATTCCATTTTTCAATCTACTCAAAGAACATTTTGACGGAGTTCAAAAATCTTGAGTCACTGAAGTTAGGGCAATGAAAGCCGTTTTTGAAAATTTGGAAGCTGATGTAGACCAGAATGAGATAGATTTAAAGAGTGGTGAGATTGAACGGAAAAACCTTCTCATCACAAATGAGAACTTAATTGCTGAATGCTTGTCCAAAGATGTGTTTTATACTGTAACTGATTCTGTATTAAATGTGTCTAGATTTTTTGACATGCATGATGCTTTCACTATTGCTCAAAAACGTATTGCCGAGCTTGAATCTGAAAATTTTAATCTGAGAAACAAGATTCAAAATGATGATCGCGACTCAATGATAAAACATTTTTCCAAACTAGAAGTTGAACACTTCAACTTACAATTAAAGTATCAAAATCTCAAAGAACGTTTTGGAAACAAAAAACTAATGACGTCTTCGGATGCTCCTTCATTTGATTCACTGTTTGTGATTGGAAAACTAAATGAACATATTCAAAGTCGAGGCAATACGATTCATGAATTAAAGGAGAAAATCTCTCTCTTAACAAAGAAAAATAGTGATGTAGATCTCATTTTTGACCTTAAGGCCTTAGTTTCTCAGAACAAAGATTTAACTGCAAAGCTTAATGCCCTTCACGATCTCAATGAACGCTTTAGGGCAGAAAATGCAAAAGTTAAGCAGCATTATAAGGAATTGTATGATTCAATTAAAATAACGCGTGCCAAAACTACTGGCCATAACAACTCTTTGTTATCTAAAATTGAAAACCTTAAGGCTCAACTTAAAGATAATTCCAAATGTGTCACTATACCTGATAGTTTACCTAAAGTGCTAGCTCCTGGTAGATATCCTAAAGATGTTGAACCAATTCCCCCTCGATACAAGAATAATCGGGAAGTGCATCTACACTATATCAAACACCTTAAGGAAAGTGTAGAAACCCTTCGCAAAATAGTAAAGGACGCTAAGGTGGAAAGACCATTGGATTCCTCTCTTGCATCCGCTTGCCGTTACACTAAACACTCTCAGGAGCTGTTAGAAAATGTAATAGGCACGTGTCCTAAAGACTTTTGCCCTCGCGATAAACAAAATGCCTCTACCACTTCACTTAGGAACAAGCGAGTTACTTTTGTCGAACCATGTGAAACTTCAACTCATAACACACCAGCACAAGTTGAGCACCAGAAAATAAATTCGACTAATGCACCTAGAATTCCCTCTACAGGAGTAAAAGGTGCCTCTGCAGCTAGCAGGTCAAAGCCTAGGAGAAATACAAAGAAAGATAGGACCTTGCCAGCTAAAAGTGCCTTGAAACAAGTAGAAGCCCATTCTAGGATGAATAAGTCGAATGAGAAACAAAAGAATCGTGTTGATTCTAGTATTATCTATAAGTGTACTATAATTAATTCGAATTCTAATACTTCTTGCAAAACATGTAACAAATGCTTAATTTCTGTTAATCATGATCAATGTGTTGTACATTTTGAGATGTTTGTGAAGCAATTCCTTGCCATTAAAGTGTGGCGGGTTAAGCAAGTTTGGAAGACCACAGGGAATTTGTTTACCACTATCGGTCATCAGTGGCGACCCACTGGCAGACTATTACCTTTAGGAGATCAGTGGCCTTTAACTAGGAATACTCCACCTAAGGTCTTTCCTACAAAACAATGGAAGCCTACTGGTAGACTTCTCCCGTTAGGAAGACAGTGCCCGTCAGTTAGATCTACTGCTCTTAAGAGTGACTGTATGCCAACTAATCCATAGGAAACTATTGCCCTTGTAGCATATAATCTTGCATGCACTAACCAACCGGACCCTGCAATTGGGGATCCAATGTATCTAAATCTCCATTTTGGCCTTTGTTCAAATGCAGGTCGTACAGATTGTTCTCTGGTATTTGGACTCAGGCTGCTCAAAACATATGACTGGAGATCGCTCACGGCTCAGGAATTTTGTGAAAAAGTTTATCGGGACTATTCGATTCAGAAATGACCATTTTGGTGCAATTATGGGTTATAGGGATTATGTCATTGGTGACAGTGTAATTTCCAGGGTATACTATGTAGAAGGACTTGGACACAACCTATTCTCTGTCGGTCAATTTTGTGATTCAGATCTTGAAGTTGCCTTCAGAAAGCACACATGTTTTGTCCGAGACTTAGATGGTGTCGACCTTATTAAAGGAAGTCATGGCACGAACTTATACACCATTTCTGTTGAAGATATGATGAGGTCCTCTCCCATTTGCTTACTGTCTAGAGCCTCCAAGAACAAATCCTGGTTATGGCATCGCCGCCTGAATCACTTAAACTTTGGCACCCTCAATGATCTTGCTCGTAAAGATCTTGTTAGAGGCTTACCTCGGTTGAAGTTAGAAAAGGATCATTTGTGTTCTTCTTGCCAACTTGGAAAGAGCAGGAAAGCTACCCACAAACCCAAGACGATTAACACTATTATGGAAGTTTTACACACCCTTCACATTGATTTATGCAGACCGCTGAGAGTGCAGAGTATAAATGGGAAGAAATACATTTTGGTAATAGTCGATGACTACTCCAGGTTTACATGGGTGAAGTTTTTGAGAACCAAGGATGAGACTCCTGCTTTTGTAATCAACCTGTTAAAACAACTTCAAGTTGGTCTCAACAAAACTGTCAGGTTCGTGCGGACTGATAATGGCATCGAATTTATGAATAAAGCCTTAACTGATTACTATGAAAGCGTCGGCATTACCCACGAGAAGACCATTCTGAGAACTCCTTAGCAAAATGGCGTTGTTGAACAAAGGAATTGCACTCTTGTTGAAGCTTCTCGGACAATGCTAATATTCTCCAAGGCTCCCTTGTTTCTTTGGGCAGAAGCTGTGACTAGTGCCTGTTACACCCAAAACCGATCCCTTATACATACTCTTCACAACAAAACCCCATATGAACTAGTGCATGACAAGAAACTGGATCTCTCTTTCCTACATATATTTGGGGCTCTCTGCTACCCAACAAACGACAATGAAGAACTTGGCAAATTGAAAGCTAAAGCAGACATTAGGTTCTTTGTTGGTTACGCACCAAACATGAAAGTTTATAGAATCTATAACAAACGGAACCGACAAATCTTGGAAACTATTCACATTACATTCAATGAGCTGACTGAGCAAACGGCTCCTGTACACTCCAGTCCAGGACCTGCTCCTAACCTTTTGACGCCTGGACCTATCAGTTAAGGGCTCGTACCCAATCCTCCTCCTGCAGCACCTTATGTACCTCCTACCAATAAGGAACTGGAGATGTTGTTCCAACCTATGTTTGATGAATATTTTGAGTCTTCCATGGTTGATCATTTGGTACCCACTACTCTTGCAGGTCAAGCTCCAGTCAACCCTACCGGTCCATCAGTATCCATCCCCATTGATCAAGAGGTACCATCGGGAAATCATTCACCATCATCTTCGGATCATCAATCCTTATATGTACATCAAGGTGTTGCAGCTGAGCATTTGTTTGAAGTAAATCCTTTTGCTGCAGCTGATCTTGAACCATTTGTTAATGTGTTCGCCCTAGATCATAACTCTGATGCATCATCTTCTAGGGTAATCGCGAGAACTGAATCCAACCAAACCACTTAGCCTCATGAAAATATCCAAAAATGGACCGCCTCTCATCCTATTGATAATATTATTGGGAACCCTTCTTGACCAGTATCCACTCTGAAGCAGCTTGCTACGGATGCTTTGTGGTGCTTCTACAATTCAGTACTGTCCAAAGTCAAACCGAAAAACTTCAAATCTGTTGTTACTAACAACTACTGGTTTCAAGCCATGCAAGATGAAATCCATGAATTTGATCGACTGGACATATGGGAATTAGTGCCACCTCTAGACTGTGCAATGATTATTGCTCTCAAGTGGATTTATAAGGTGAAACTTGACGAGTATGGTGACGTGTTGAAAAACAAGACACGTCTTGTAGCGAAAGGATATCGTCAAGAAGAAGGTCTTGATTTTGAAGAATCCTTCACCCCGGTCACCAGACTTAAAGCTATCAAAATATTTCTTGCCAATGCTGCCAACAAAAACATGACAGTTTATCAAATGGACGTAAAAACTGCATTCTTAAATGGTGAGCTTAAAGAAGTTGTCTACGTTAGCCAACCTGAAGGCTTCGTTGACCCTGATTGTCCACATCATGTCTACCTTCTGAAGAAAGCTATTTACGGGTTAAAGCAGGCACTCCAGGCATGGTATGACACTTTGTCGAAATTCCTTCTGGCATAAGGATTCTCCAAGGGTGTAGTCGATCCTACCTTGTTCATTCGGAAAATAGGCAAACACACTCTTCATGTTCAAATATATGTTGATGATATAATATTTACCTCGACTGATCCCAAAGACTGTGACCGTTTTTCTAATGAACGCTTTAGGGCAGAAAATGCAAAAGTTAAGCAGCATTATAAGGAATCGTATGATTCAATTAAAATAACGCGTGCTAAAACTACTGACCAGAACAACTCTTTGTTATCTGAAATCGAAAACCTTAAGGCTCAACTTAAAGATAATTCTAAATGTGTCACTATACCTGATAGTAAACCTAAAGTGTTGTCTCATGGTAGATATCCTATAGATGTTGAACCAATTCCCCCTCGACACAAGAATAATCGGGAAGTGCATCTACACTATATCAAACACCTTAAAGAAAGTGTAGAAACCCTTTGTGAAATAGTAGAGGACGCTAAGGTGGAAAGACCATTGGATTCCTCTCTTGCATCTGCTTGCCGTTACACTAAACACTCTCAGGAGCTGTTAGAATATATAATAGGCACGTGTCCTAAAGACTTTAGCCCTCGCGATAAACAGAATGCCTCTACCACTTCACTTAGGAAAAAGCGAGTTACTTTTGTCAAACCATATGAAACTTTAACTCATAACACACCAGCACAAGTTGAGCACCAGAAAATAAATTCGACTAATGCACCTGGAATTCCCTCTACAGGAGTAAAAGGTGCCTCTGCAGCTAGCAGGTCAAAGCCTAGGAGCAATACAAAGAAAGATAGGACCTTGCCAGCTAAAAGTGCCTTGAAACAAGTAAAAGCCCATTCTAGGATGAATAAGTCGAATGAGAAACAAAAGAATCGTGTTGATTCTAGTATTAGCTTTTAAGCATACTGTAATTAATTCGAATTCTAATACTTCTTGTAAAACTTGTAACAAATGCTTAATTTCTGTTAATCATGATCAAAGTGTTGTGCATTCTGAGATGTTTGTGAAGCAATCCACTGCCACTAAAGTGTGGCGGGTTAAGCAAGTTAAGAAAGTTTGGAAGGCTACAGGGAAATTGTTTACCACTATCGGTCATCAGTGGCGACCCACTAGCAGACTATTACCTTTAGGAGATCAGTGGCCTTTAACTAGGAATACTCCACCTAAGGTCTTGCCTACAAAACAATGGAAGCCCACTGGTAGACTTCTCATGTTAGGAAGACAGTGCCCTTTAGTTAGGTCTACTACTCTTAAGAGTGACTGTATGCCAGCTGATCCACAGGAAACTATTGCCCCTGTAGCATATAATCTTGCGTGCACTAACCAACCGGACCTCAATTGCAATTGGGGATCCAATTTATCTAAATCCCTATTTTTGCCTTTGTTCAAATGCAGGTTGTACATATCGTTCTCTGGTATTTGGACTCAGGCTGCTCAAAACATATGACTGTAGATCGCTCACGGCTCAGGAATTTTATGAAAAAGTTTATCGGGATTGTTCGATTCAGAAACAACCATTTTGGTGCAATTATGGGTTATGGGGATTATGTCATTGGTGACAGTGTAATTTCTAGGGAATACTATGTAGAAGGACTTGGATACAACCTTTTCTCTGTTGGTCAATTTTGTTATTCAGATCTTGAAGTTGCCTTCAGAAAGCACACATGTTTCGTCCGAGACTTGGATGGTGTCGACCTTCTTAAAGGAAGTCATGGCACGAACTTATACACCATTTTTGTTGGAGATACGATGAGGTCCTCTCCCATTTGCTTACTGTCTAAAGCCTCTAAGAATAAATCCTGGTTATGGCATCGCCGCCTGAATCATTTAACTTTGGCACCCTCAATGATCTTGCTCATAAAGATCTTGTTAGAGGCTTACCTCGGTTGAAGTTTGAAAAGGATCATTTGTGTTCTGCATGCCAACTTGGAAAGAGCAGGAAAGCTACCCACAAACCCAAGACGATTAACACCATTATGGAAGTTTTACACACCCTTCACATGGATTTATGCGGACCGCTGAGAGTGCAGAGTATTAACGGGAAGAAATACATTCTAGTTATCGTTGACGACTACTCCAGGTTTACATGGGTGAAGTTTTTGAGATCAAAGGACGAGACTCCCGCTTTTGTAATCAATCTGTTAAAACAACTTCAAGTTGGTCTCAACAAAACTGTCCGGTTCGTGCGGACTGATAATGGCACCGAATTCGTTAATAAAGATTTGACTGATTACTATGAAAGCGTTGGTATTACCCACGAGAAGACCATTCCGAGAACTCCTCAGCAAAATGGCATTGTTGAACGACGGAACCGCACTCTTGTTGAAGCTGCTAGGACTATGTTGATCTTCTCTAAGGCTCCATTATTTCTTTGGGCAGAAGCTGTTGCTACTGCCTGTTACACCCAAAACCGATCCCTCATACATACTCTTCACGATAAAACCCCATATGAACTTGTGCATGACAAGAAACCGGATCTTTTGTTTCTTCGTGTTTTTGGGGCTCTCTGCTACCCAACAAACGATAGTGAAGATCTTGGTAAATTGAAAGCTAAAGCAGACATTGGGTTCTTTGTCGGTTACGCACCAAATAGGAAGGGTTACCGAATCTACAACAAACGAACCCGACAAATCATGGAAACTATTCACGTTACATTCGATGAGCTGACTGGGCAAACGGCTCCTGTACACTTTAGTCCAGGACCCGCACCTATCCTTTTGACGCCTGGACCTATCAGTTCAGGGCTCGTACCCAATCCTCCTCCTGCAGCACCTTATGTACCTCCTACCAATAAGGAACTGGAGATTTTGTTCCAGCCTATGTTTGATGAATATTTTGAGTCTTCCACGGTTGATCGTCGGGTACCCCCTGCTCCTGCAGCTCAAGCTCCAGTCAACCCTACCGGTCCATCAGTATCCATCCCCATTGATCAAGAGGCACCATCGGGAAGTCATTCACCATCATCTTTGGATCATCAATCCTCTTCAGTACATCAAGGTGTTGCAGCTGAGCATTCGTTTGAAGTAAATCCTTTTGCTGCGGCTGATCCCGAACCATTTGTTAATGTGTTCGCCCTAGATCATAACTCTGAAGCATCATCTTCTAGGGTAATCGCGAGAACTGAATCCAACCAAACCACTCAGCCTCATGAACATCTCCGAAAATGGACCGCCTCTCATCCTATTGATAATATTATTGGGAACCCTTCTCGACCGGTATCCACTCGGAAGCAGCTTGCTACAGATGCTTTGTGGTGCTTCTACAATTCAGTACTGTCCAAAGTCGAACCGAAAAACTTCAAATCTGCTGTTACTGAAGACTGTTGGTTTCAAGCCATGCAAGATGAAATCCATGAATTTGATCGACTGGACGTATGGGAATTAGTGCCACCTCCAGACTGTGCAATGATTATTGCTCTCAAGTGGATTTATAAGGTGAAACTTGACGAGTATGGTGACGTGTTAAAAAACAAGGCACGTCTTGTAGCGAAAGGATATCGTCAAGAAGAAGGTCTTGATTTTAAAGAATCCTTCGCCCTAGTCGCCAGACTTGAAGCTATCAAAATATTTCTTGCCAATGCTGCCAGCAAAAACAAGACAGTTTATCAAATGGACGTGAAAACTGCATTCTTAAATGGCGAGATTAAAGAAGTAGTCTATGTTAGCCAACCTGAAGGCTTCGTTAACCCTGATCGTCCACATCATGTCTACCTTTTGAAGAAAGCTCTTTACAGGTTAAAGCAGGCACCCCGGGCGTGGTATGACACTTTGTCGAAGTTTCTTCTGGCATAAGGATTCTCCAAGGGTGTGGTTGATCTAACATTGTTCATTCGGAAAACAAGCAAACACACTCTTCATGTTCAAATATATGTTGATGATATAATATTTGCCTTGACCGATCCCACAGACTGTGACTTTTTTTCTACTAAAATGAGCTCTAAATTTCAAATGTCGATGATGGGTCAAATATCCTTTTTCTTGGGCTTACAAATTTCTCAGAATCCTAGAGGCATTTTGTTAGCCTCAATTTATTGAGTCGAACAAGGAAGTTCGGTCACTCTACGATAGAGATTCGGTCTTTAATTAGTTAATGTTGTAATAGGATAATATCAGGAATCGGGCTCGATAGTTAAACTAATATTGTATATGTTTCGGGTTTAATCCCAAGCAAAACCCGAGCCCGGGTCCTAGTTAAATATCCCGCGCGTCATTTAACGCGACGGGGTATATAAGCTTTTTCTTCTTTAGAAAAAGTAAGTTGTTCATTTTCTAATATAATTCCATTTTCTACTTTCTCTCTCATTTTCTCTCTCTTCTTTCTCTCTCTAAACAACTCACATCTTTATCTCTTTTCTAGTTGATTCGTGTTTGAATATATGTTATGAAGTGATTACGGGATCCTACAATTGGCATCAGAGCTTCAAGGGTGGATTCGTGTGGATATAAATCAAAATTCGTGGCTTATCTTGTGGAAAAATACCCATGGCTCAATTTTTTTTGGGTCTAATGGGTTGTTATTCTTGATCTTCACTTGTTCTACACATCAAAAGGTAAGAGTTCTTCAAATTTCGTGTGTTAAACAAGCTCCTAGCTCGAAATATAAGCAAACAAAGCAAGGTGTTCTTCGTGGAGGGTTGCTATTATTTGGACGATCCACAAAGATATACATGTTATTGTGTGTTAAATCTTCTTAGAGACGCTTAATATTGCAAATCCTAGCTTTGCTTCGTGGCTTAAACGCTTATTTGAGTGATTTTGAAAATTTTGAAGTTGTAATTCTTCATGGCGGTTTGAGTATTTTATTATACTCTAGCCGGCGGTTTGACAGAAAAGGGACAAGATCCACGA
Source organism: Tanacetum coccineum (assembly GCA_026074375.1). Taxonomy (NCBI): domain Eukaryota; kingdom Viridiplantae; phylum Streptophyta; class Magnoliopsida; order Asterales; family Asteraceae; genus Tanacetum; species Tanacetum coccineum. The sequence goes on along the minus strand of BQNB010045979.1, from coordinate 959 downwards.
TTTAAAGAAATAGTCAACGGCGGTTTGTTGACCAAAACAGCGAGTTGCTAAAAACAGCGAGTTGCTAAATACAACGAGTTGCTAAATACAGCGAGTTGCTAAAAACAGCGAGTTGCTAAAACGGCGAGTTGCTAAACGGCGAGTTGCTAAACGGCGAGTTGCTAAACGGCGAGTTGCTAAACGGCGAGTTGCTAAACGGCGAGTTGCTAAACGGCGAGTTGCTAAACAGCGAGTTGCCAATCAGCGATTTGAGTATTTTATTAGGGCAGCGAGTTGTCAAAATAAGCAGCGGTTTGAATAATTTTAGCGACACTTGTGTGAAGAAAAGGGTTTCAGTAAAACATCCATAACTTTTGATCCGTAAGTCCGTTTCAGGCCCATGACCTCTCAAATCGAAGAGAAAAACAAGACGGATCACGTTGTAATCACCCTTTAGCTGGTTAAGGATTTTTCAAGGCCCAAAACACTCGTTTACTATGATTTATTGACATTTTTCAGTTTTTTTGAATTTGTGTTAGACTTGTTTTTGTTCTAGCTCACGGCCCATCTGTATTTTTAGGCCCGTTTCAGTTTGGTGAGCCTATTTAAACAAACAGCTTTAACCCTAGCCAGAAAATTATCTGTTAAATCGTTGCGAATCATTCATTCATGGTTATCTAGTGATCTTGTAAAATCCCGTTAATCATTTGTCGGTTTTGATCATAGACGAGTAAAATCCCGTGAACGTGAATTGCATACAACCACAACCTCAATCACATCATATCCACTTAAGATCTAACAAAATCTTTCACACTTCATATTTCATACCTATTCATTCATCATTGTAACACCCCCAAAAATATTTACAACGCAGCGGAATACCACTTAGGGTGTTACTTCATAATACACAGCGCTAAATACAAGAGAACGACCTCTAAAAAGTGTCGTTTGTAAAACAATCTCGTTGATTTTCTGAAATC